>APFE031647977.1:413941-527931 GCA_000404065.3 Pinus taeda
ATATTTTTTTTTAATAATTACTTTAAAATTGGGTAATATGATGGTCGATGAAATTGCAAATTTGTATTTTTCAAAGGGTAGTTTTGAATGTGTAAATAAATTTAATGTTCTTAAAGTTTGGGGGAGTTTAATTGGTAATTTGATATATGTGAAATTGTTGAAATGTTAGAGACACTGGTTAAAATTGAAACTCTAGAGATACTAGTTAAAATTTCCCTATTGCGACCCAGGCTACAAGGAGGAGGACATGTGACCCAGTCTGCCTACAAGGAGGAGGAGATATAGTAGTCACCCAGGCTACAGGGAGGAGGATTTTAAATATTTTCTTTTTAATTTTGAATAATTACTTTAAAATTGGGTAATGATGATGATGATGATGATGATGATGATGATGATGATGATGGTTAACGTCCACCGAGACCAAACATTGGACTATCGGACCTAAAGAAACAAATTATTTATTTTGATTTAAGATTTTATTCCTATGCTCAAAAAGCTTGGAGAGAAGCCTCCCAAGCTCACTATAATTTTGACATTGAAAAAGGCTAGGAAGGTCAGTATTGTAACAAAGATTGTGAAACTGCGATCTAATGTGGTTGTACGCGGGGCACTCTAAGAGGAAGTGGTTTTCATCCTTAACGTTCCTATTCTCACATATATGGCAGATCCTTTCCATCCATGGCGTTTTAGGAACTGCCCAACTACCTGTTTCACTATGGAGCTCATGAGAATTCGTTCTAATCTTTGCTATATTAATTTTCTTCTTTGAGCTAGTTAAAATAGAGAGATACTTTTGATCTTCTAGGGTGGGGTTGATGACCTTCTTATAATAACTTAATTTTCTTTTAACCGCTAAATCTTTCTCACACCACATTTATTCTTTGAACTTAGAAGTAACAATATCTTTAATGTTATTTATGTTTTGCAATGCATCATTCTCGTTGATCTCCCAATAGTTTAACCAGGCCCTTGTGTCTTTATGCCACCCTTGATTGAGCCTTAGGTGGTTTTGGCTGGAATTTAAAGCTAGCTTAGGAAATCTATGATCTTCTATGTTATTGAGTTTGTGCTTGTACAACAGAAACCTAATCATAGCTAGGCTCTCAATAGCGGAAATACATGCTTCTATAAGGAGAATAGGATAGGGTGTATTACTTTTAATTTTCAGGTTATAAGTTATAAAATGCTTTTGGATTTGCTCAATCTTTCTCCATGATTCTCTGGCGATGCTGCAACCCCAAACCTCACAGCCATATAAGATAATAGGAGTGACTAAAGTTTCAAAGAGGAGCTTCTTTGTATCCCACATTACGAGGTTTGTTGTTTTACAATTATTTTCAAGACCAAAATATGATGGTCGATGAAATTGCAAATTTGTATTTTTCAAAGTGTAGTTTTGAATGTGTAAATAAATTTAATGTTCTTAATGTTTCGGGGGAGTTAATTGGTAATTGAAACTCTAGAGACAATGGTTAAAATTTCCCTATTGCTACTCAGGCTACAGGGAGGAGGACATGCTACCCAGTTACAGGGAGGAGGACATGCAACCCAGCCTGCCTACATGCCACCCAGCCTACCTAAAAGGAGGAGGACATATAGCAGTCACCCAGGCTACAGGGAGGAGGACATGCTACCCAACTACAGGGAGAAGGACATGCGACCGACCCTAAAGGGAGGAGGACATGACCCAACTACAGGGAGGAGGACATGTAATAGTCTTCTAAAAGTTTACTGACAGTTACGTGTCAAGCCCGTTGTTGGGTTCCTCTAAATCACAAAATAAAAGTGTTCTCAAAAACTCTTAATACACAACTATTGTATCAATAATTCATATATATAATTTTGGTAATTTTTTTTAAATTTTAGATAAAATTAATCACAAAATATAACTTTAAAAAGTTTACAAAGTTGAATGTTTGAATTATACACACAAAAATATATTCAAAAATCCAAAAACACTTATTTATGTAAGAATGTTGTTTTAGAAGGTTATATTGACACAATATCTGTAACAAATTTTGTTTACTGTTATTTTTGGAAATTTAAAACAATGTATAATAAATTTGGTTTGATGTTCTTTTGGGAAATTAGAGGACTATATTTTATGGTGTATGTACAATTTTTTTATAGATAATATTCTTTATTTTTTTTTATAAATAAGAGATTTAATTCCTCCATATTCCTATAACTTATTGTCATTCTTCTTAATATCTACAAATATTAAAGTAGATAAGGGTATTTACTGTTATTTTTGGAAATTTGAAACAATGTATAATAAATTTGGTTTGATGTTCTTTTGGGAAATTAGAAGACTATATTTTATGGTGTATGTACATTTTTTTTAAATAATATTTTTTTTTTTTTATAAATAAGAGATTTAATTTCTCCATATTCCCATAACTTATTGTCATCCTTCTTAATATCTACAAATATTAAAGTAGATAAGGGTATTCTTAAAATCACTTTGAGGACTTCCAAGTAAGATGTAAGAGCAACGCTTACTAGAAACTGAAATTAAGCCAATGTAAGAAAATTCTCACTTATTTATCATGGTAAATATGTCATTAAAAATGTGATTAGATTTTTTAATTTATTTGGAAAAATATTGTTTTAATGATTTGTTAATAAGTCAACGCAAAAAACTATTTACATACTTAAAAATGTGATATCACAACTCCAATTATTTACATACTTAAAAATGTGATATCACAACTCCAATTATTATTGTTTTGATAGGGTTGTTTTAAGGTTAATAAAATTTTAACTCTATTTATCTATTATTTTATATTCAAATATAATTTTTAAAATAATAGAATGTGTATATTTTACTAGATAGCGGAATAATCACAAACTATATTATTCTATTTTGAATGAGCACAATATAAGTTTATGTCTATTATTTGACCATACATCTTCATTTGTAAAAAGAGCTTCACCGTAAATTACATAAAAAGATCATTGTAGACGCGTTTCGAACCCACCAGTGTGGTTCATCGTCAGGACAAGTTGAAGAAACAGATCTGGCCTAGCAAGTTAAATAGACTGAGCAGAGACTCTAACGGCTATAAACAACTATATTTGACTCTAGGACTCTAAGACTCTAACAGCGATAAACAACTATATTTGACTCTAGGACATAGGCCTTAATTATAATAATAAATTTAATCTTATTATTATTTTTATAATATTAAGATAATAACATAATATTCTATTTCTAGGGATAAGAGAAATTAGGTAAGAGCGAGTGTTATCAAAAGAAATTTATTTGTTTAAATGAATTAATGGTTATTTAAAAATTACTATTAAATTATTATTATTGAATGAATAATTTAAGTTATAATATATTATAAATATAGATCTAAATGTTATTTTTAATAATACTTAATGATACTCCTATATTATATTCTTAGAGATACGAGAAATTAGGAACGAAAAGAAATTTATATTAAGGTTATTTAAAAGTTACTATTAAATTATTATTGTTTGAATGACTAATGAGTAATTTAAGCTATATAAGTAATTATATATTCTTATTAAGTCATTAATTAAATATATATGCTTTATTTATTGATGGTTTGTTTTTAAATAGATCTTAAGGGTTAGGTTGACTAGAACAAGAGGAAATAATTTAATTTATTTCAAGTTATACTATATATGTATATACATATATATAAGCTATCCTATAGCTGAATATAAATATAAATAAAATATAACTAAGACTAGACCTAAGAATACATCCTAATTTAGAAATACTAATAATAACATAATGAATTAAATAATAAATTACTACCTCAGAAAGAGGACCCTTTTATCAGTGCTAGAAACTATATAAAAACTAAATTAGATTAATACCTAAAAAGATAATAATCATAAATAGATACTCGAGGAACCCAATAATTAGGGAAGAACACACCGCTGCCAGCGATGAAATGACTAAACCAAACACATGCAAAGAAAACACCCAGGATGAACAGAGGGGCGGGGGGGGGGAAGGAGGAAACCCTAAGACGACAGGGCAGGGATCCAACTTCTACTGACCTTCCACCCATCATCTCTGTTGAGATTGATGGGTCTTCGCTCTATTTCAATAGCTTCCCTTAACTTGCGATGATGGAACCGATCCACCCTAGCAATGACTTTAGCCTCCTCTATGCAGACATGATGCTTAGTCTTGTCCACATGCTCAGCTAAAGCTGAGGACTTGGTTCTACCATGCCTCAGGTCCGCTGCATGTTCGCAAATTCTCTGCTGGATGGAGCGCCCTGTTTCCCCTATATAGGGTGTCCCACAAGAACAGGGAATCAAATGGACACCCTTCATGTCCTTGGGGTTAACAGGATCCTTCACAGACCGAAGGGAATTACGAATGGTTCTGAGGGGCCTGAAGGTTGAGGGAATGTCAAACTTTCTAAGGATCCGAGCAATCTTGTCAGTGGTCCCTTGGATATATGGTAGGTGAACACCTGGATGGCGCTCCTTAGGCTCTTTTTTAATAAACGCATTTTTGGAAGCTGTAAGGAAGGCCTTTCGACCAAGGTGCCTACTATATCCGTTTTCCCCAAAGACATCAAGGAGGTGGGTTCTCTCTCTATCCAGGCTTTCATTATCCGAAATCCTGAGGGCACGCGTAGCCAAGGTGTTAAGAACACCCATCTTCTGAGCAGGGAAATGATGGGAATCAACGTGAAGATACTGCTCCGTGTGAGTCTTCTTACGGAACACAGCGTGGGAGAGAGAGCCATCTTTCTTCCTAGAGATAAGGATATCTAGGAAAGGGAGGCTGCCATTGACCTCCTTTTCCATGGTGAACTTGATAGCTGAGGACTGGTTGTTAAGGTGATCCAAGAAACAATCCAACTCCTCATGGCCATGTGGCCAGATGACATTAGTGTCATCCACATATCTTTTCCACAGCTTAGGAAGGAGATGGGCCGAGGCAAGAGCCTTGGCTTCGAAATCTTCCATAAAAAGATTCACCACGATCGGGGAGAGGGGGGAACCCATGGCTACCCCACAGGTCTGTTCGAAGAACTCCCCTTCGAAACTGAAGAAAGTGGAAGTGAGACATACCTCAACCAGATGCGCGGTGTCCGGATCTGTTAGGCGATATATCACCTCCATGGCCTCTTTAATCGGAATGCACGTGTACAAGGAGACCACATCAAAGCTGACAAGAATGTCCTCAGGGTCTAGCCTAATATCCTTGAGATCTAAGATGAAGGATGCAGAGTCCTTCACGAAGGACTCAGTGCGGCCAACAAGGAGCTTCAGCTTAAGAGCCAGAAACTTGGCTAGAAGGTAAGTTGGACCCCCGATGGTGTTGACTATAGGCCTCAAAGGGACCCCTTCCTTGTGAATTTTAGGCACTCCATATATTCTGAGAGTGATGGGATTGCTCTCAATGAGCTTACAGGACAGGGCGCCCACAGAGCTGCTAGACTTGATAACGTGAGCCACTGTCTTAGAGATTTTCTTCAGAGGGTTCTTGGCAAGTTTTTTGTAACTGCCACTGTTGAGAAGATGATCTAACATCTTCTTACGGTAGTCATCTTTGTTGAGGATGACCGTAGCCCCTCCTTTGTCCGCTTTAAGGACCACAATATCTTCATTCTGATTTAAGGACTTTAAGGCATCGAACTCCTCTTTACAGAGGTTCCTTCGAGGAGGTTTAGCCTTCCTAAGGACCACAGCGCAATCTTGTCTGATGGTGTCCTTAATATTATCTGGCAGATCTCTAATTCCGTGCTCCACGTCACAAATAATGTCATCTACAGGGATTTTTCTAGGGGCAAGGGCAAAGTTTAAGCCCTTGCTTAACAGACCAAACACGGACGGGGAGAAGGAATAGCTTGAAAGGTTCACAACCTTACTATTCCGCGAGGACGAGGGAAGAGAGACCTTTCTGCAGAGGTCCTCATGAACATTAATACTGTCCGGACCCTCATTACTATCCAGACCTACCCTACTCACGATAGAATAATTTAATAGTAATTTTTAAATAACCATTAATTCATTTAAACAAATAAATTTCTTTTGATAACACTCGCTCTTACCTAATTTCTCTTATCCCTAGAAATAGAATATTATGTTATTATCTTAATATTATAAAAATAATAATAAGATTAAATGTATTATTATAACTAAGGCCTATGTCCTAGAGTCAAATATAGTTGTTTATAGCCGTTAGAGTCCTAGAGTCAAATATAGCTGTTTATAGCCGTTAGAGTCTCTGCTTAGTCTATTTAACTTGCTAGGCCAGATCTGTTTCTTCAACTTGTCCTGACGATGAACCACACTGGTGGGTTCGAAACGCGTCGACAATGATATTTTTATGTGATTTACGCCGAAGCTCTTTTTACAAATGTTTAATGTTCTATAGAGAGCAACAACGAAGGAAAGTATCAATGTCGTTCTAAGAAAAGAAAAATTATAGAACATGTAAATAATGATGAATTGGTCCTTAGCACATACAGAGTGGTGTTGGAGGTTAATGAAGGGGGGAATTTTTTTTACAAAACTACAAGGGATCTAGTGAAATGAACGTATAGACATACTTTCCACTTATAATACAAAAATCAATCTAATGATTGTAAGAACCAAATTATATCTAAAATACAAGAAGTGTTTCCAGAACAATGGTCAATGAGACATGTCAGACTACAATAGCAAAAACATACAACAACAAAAAATAATCATTCAAAAGATAATATTCATAATTAAAATGATTTTCTAGAAATATATGTATATATTACTACAAACCATTCATTTATTAATGTCAATTTTGTTATATTTAGTTTTCATATATCAATATAAAAATATTTTATTAATTTTTTCAGGAAGATTATTAAAATCTCAAATGATCAACACATTAATATGTGAAACATGCCAGTAGGAATGTTCAAAAAAATGTACAAGGAGATGGTAAAAAAAATGGACATAATTGCATCACAGGAGGAGCCATCTCAATAACAACGTGCTTCAAATATGTGTAATCATGATTGACTTTATACATATAAAAAAAATAGCATTAAATATTAATTTTCAAGTATTTCCTTGCAGAAAAGAAAACAAAATGGAACTCATTCAACACATAAAATAGGACAAGGAAGAAAAGGGTGGATATCAAATTTTGTGAGTAATTGTTAATATTTCCTTATAACAACTCAAGGTTTCTTTTTTGTATCTTTTAAGTTGTTTTAAAGAAACCATCCTTGAATGTCTTCAAATAGGTGCTAACATACAAAGAAGAGTCACTATAAGAATTGATTGACATTGGGTTAAATATGGGTTGTGTTTATATGTCAGCATATAAAAAATTAATTGTGGAATTTGTAAGTATCTATGTTGATTTACTTCTATGAGTTTATAATCAATAGAAAAAAAGATCATTTATATTAAATCTATGATTTATAATGGGGTTTAAAACATGTTGGAAACAAAGTATGGAACTATGCCAACATAAGACTTGTTGTAACAAGGCATGAGACTTGGTTTTGAAACCATGTGCATAGTTTATCAGTCACTTCTTATTATGGTACATTGTTATTCGATTTACATTATTGTATATTATTTATTTCAATTTTCATTATCCTCACTAATGTAGATACACTCATTACACTTCATTTTTATGTTTGCAGATGGAACGAGATCAAGAAGACGAAAACAATCGATGCAATGAACAAAACATTCCTCCAAATAACCTAATTCATGGAAGTAGCTCGAGTATTGACAACAACCCCACTGAAGAATGATGATCTATTTGGATATCAATACAACTTGTATTTTTTGAAATAATTTCCTATGAAAATTAGACATTTTGTTTAATGTAATGGACATAGTGTCCTAATTGAAAGACAAGGGGTTACTAATAACATTCTCATTTTGTATAACAAAGGTCCTCTTATTGATATATAATAAAATACGTTTTAATTTATTCTAATGTGTTATCCAATGTCATTGTGAAATATTACACCACTGATTAAATATATGGATGATTAAATAATATAATAAAGATATGAAATTTGATAATATAATAAATCCAAACATCATATACAAATATACTAATCAAATTTTAATTTATATGAATATTATTATAAGATATATGTCAATTTTTCGATGAATAACGGATTTTAAAAATTACAATAATTGCATTGTCATTGGTCGATGTTTCTAAAAAATAGAAAATCTCATACAAAAAATAATGCCTCAATAACATCAAAACACATTGGTGCGTTATGTTATATAAAAGTACTATGACGACATCTTATTACATGACCGGTGCCTTTTCGGAAAATGATAGCACCGAGGCATTTAGTTCTTCAAGCACTAGTATTGTTCGCAATTAACACCCCATTGCATTGTAATTCTTAACGCACTAGTGCTTTCATAGAAATAACACCTCAGTCCTACAAAATATTATTTTCAACACTGGTGCATTATGAAAATTAAAAACACCAGTCCTTTTATATAACTAACACAGCGGTGTGTTTACACAGACAATACACATCAACACTGCGAGTATAAACAAAAGCACTAAGACTGTAATTAATTTTTGTGTGTCCTGATCTTGTTCCTTACAAGAACACCTTAGGGATTTTTTTATATGTCAGCAGCGATGTGGTATAAATTTCACGCTCTGGTGTTCTTTGCATTCAATTTCTCGGTGTTTTTAGTTATATATCAAGCCCGATGCATTTATATATGTAGTGCATTGATGCTACTTGTTCCATGAAGCGCATCGCAAAAAAAACATTCGCTAAAACCTCCAGTCGCCTAGATTTTTCTAGTTGTGATGAAGTTTCGTTATAATCTCCGCTAAAACATCCACTGTCACAAACAAATGTTTTTGGACAATTTTTTCCAATTTTATAACACTAAAAACCTCTATTATAACCTCCTCTAGAAGGTATTTTCCTTGCAGTGACCTGAGGTAATTTTATTAATGTTTAAAAAAAATCACAATTTATCATCAACCATGACCCTCAATTCTCTTAAATAGAGATTATGGACCAGTCAGGTGTTTAGTATCAAGGAGAATATGTCTAGAACATATCGTGATGGTAAACTTACGATTTGATTATTGCATACTAAAGGAACACACTTTTACCTAATAGGCACATTAAACCAAGAACTTAACAATCTCCTAAGTGTTTAAATTAGTTATCATAGTTTTCGTTATCATATTGATAGTCATTAATTTATGATTTTGGTTTAGTATTTTTGATTTTTTTTTTTGTAAGCTTGGTGGTACTTCCTTTTTCTATTAATTTTCCATAAACAGATAGTGAAATATGTCTTTCAAAATACTTCTGGTGGCCTCAACCTACCCACAGGAAACCAGGTTTTTTGGCCACCTATTTTCATCAAAAGTTGTCCAAAATTTAAACAGTTTAATTCTTATCATCCAGTCTGCATTTGCTACTTTATCTACTATATGCTTCATACTTAAAAAGAAAATGATAGTCGACATAATAAAAAAAATTACTAGATGGAATTATGCTTCAATCATCTCATGATTCTATTGGAGCCACTCTTTTGCACTTGACCAGGGTGCTTCACTCTGTAGCAATGTCTAGATGTGCTTTTCCATTATCTTTAAGTAAAGATTGTTATGATATTGTTGCATTTGAACTGATTGGATTTCCTTCTATAGATATTTTAGGCTTGGTTATGCTTGTCTGTCCACTTATGGCTCTTCTATATCCTTGTAAGTTGCCATTCCTTTAGCCAAAAGTTTTTTCATTACCCAATATTGTTGGATGGTTTACCTAAACAATGTTTGGCGACCTTGAGTATGGCCTGGATCCTGAATTATAGGCTCCCATTATGCTATAGGAATTTCTTCATTTTCTATATTGGCATTTAACTCCCCTTCCCATTCGGCTATTACTACTTTTACCTCTACCGGGGTTCCTACATAGTAGGCATTGATTAAATTATGCATACTTTCTTGTCCATTTTTTCTACTCCTTTTCCTCGGCGGTTTGCTTGTTAATGTCTCTGGGCCATTCGTTTTCCGTTCAGTCTTTTTTCATGTTCTTCTGCTTCCTTTTTGTCCCTGTTGTTTTCCTCCTTTTACCATCTTTTTCTTCTTTTTGTTCTTGCAATCCCTACACTCATGTACCCTTGCTTGATTCAAATTTTGGTGCATCGAGGCCTGGCGGACACTAGATTTTATACTACCTGTAATGAGAACCAGTAGTTAAACATTAAAATCAAGAATAATTTTATCCTTAGTGTTCTTACTTTTCTTTATGGTCTGTGTTTTGGCCTTTTCGCTTCTAATGTTTTCCGAATTCTTCCCATTGATGCCAGTTTGAAGCCACTTCGTTACATTCTCGATCATCAGCTCTATGCCCCCTCTACTTCTCATTCCCCAGGAGCATCTCAGGTAACCCTCTCCATGCTCATGGTCTAGTGGGCTAGAGGTTTTCTCACCATATTCAGGGGAGTTGAGATTTGTCAACCATTCTGCCATCGAGACAAACCCCTTATTCACTTTTATGTGCTGCAGTTTCCCTAGGTTTCCAAACTTACCCACTGACTTCCCAGGTTGCTCTTTCTCGTTATTTTCACTGCCCTGTTTATCTAGAGTTTTCCCTTTCTTATCCCTTTGTTATAGATTTCTATCCCCATGCTACGAGTTTCCCACCCATCTCCATGATATCCTCCCTTGGTTTTTTTGCCAATTCCAGTGCCTATATTTCTCCCTTCCCTAGTTCAAGGGGCAGAAACTCCCTTGACATCTCGTAGAGGCCTCTCGGAATTTCATCTTCTCAATTCTATGGTAGTTCCTATAGGTAGGTAGTCTAGAGTTTTCCTCAGGTTCTTTTTCCCCCCAGGCCTCTAGCAATGCCCTTTTTTCCCCTGCCACCCAAACAGGATAACCATCCCTTTATACCATGATATTATCCTCAGGAAATTACAGAGGGAGACACTTAAAATATTGCTACTTTCAACATCTACTTGGACCGATAATATTTTTCTAATTAAGGACTAGTCAGCCACCTTACGAGGTTTGATTTCCCCCCTACCCTTCCAAGAAAGCTATCAAATCGAACCCATACTAGGTTAACATGAAATTCTCCTTAAGTACTTGAGATTTTTCATTCCTTCTCTCGACTAAAAGACCAGTAACATAGAGCCAACATTTTTCTAGAGTATTCATTACTTATCTCCTTAAATTCCAAATTCTTCTCAATTTCCATGGCATTGTTACCCTATCGACACAGGGGGGCTATAAGTACATACCAGGTTTTGCTTATGAAGGTCATTTTCTGGTCATCGCTCCCCAGCTCTCGGCATTCACCAGCTCCATCTGCTCGTTCTTCCTCTGCTTCCTACATGCAATTACCCTTCAACCTTGCCACTTTTTTCCTTAAATTTCTTTCCCACCTACCTATCCTCATTACTGAGGTACCCTCCACTTGCCTTGCTTCATTGTCTGCCTCCCCTTCCTTCGTGTATGAGTCTCGATCTAGGTGCCCACTTACCTTCCATTTATTGTCCTCCATCATCACCTTACCATTTATGGTGCCCTTTTCATCTTATATTTTTGTTTCCCTTCGACAACTTACTTTCCCTCCTTCCATCTGTCCTGTCCTTCTTGCCTCTAACCTCCATTACCCTCCACACCTTGATCAGGGATTCTCTCCTTTTTCCCTTTCTTTTCTTAGAATTTCCATGATACTATTCATTCCTTCTGTTTGACTTATATCTTTGCCCGGTATATCTAAGTTGCTAATGGATGATCCACATCCCCAGTTTGCGATGCAGTCCGTTGTCACGTTCCCCGATCTTCGGACATGTGTTGGTATGATTTAGTTTATCCCTTGTATTAGGTTTCCTATTTCCTGTACTAGTCATTCCATTCTACAACTTTGGCTTATCTTCTCTCATTGGGTTCCTTGTTGAAGTTTTTTCACTGTCTATAACCAGTGTCGAGTCTCCTTTCACCTCTATTTTCTGGAGATTTTCTCTTTGATCTATTTCTAGCCCCTGCTTAAGCGCATAGAGTTCTACTTCATTGTTACTCGCTATTCCACAGTCCATAGCAAACATCCGAATGGTGTTGCCCTGGTGGTCTCTGAACACTCCTCCTGAGCTAGCTGCACCATCAAAATTTAGTTTTACGAAATCCTCTAGGGGGAACACAAAGTGGATTGAGGAATCACAAAGACTAGGTTTTTGTTTCCAGGAGTTGGGTATCAACATACGACTCAAGTTTAACCTTTCCATTATTTAGTGTTCCTATGGCATGGTTTCCCAATCATATGGGTACCATTTCTCTACGATAATTGTCTCTCTAATGTTCTAAAATATAATTTCCCATAACTCCATTGTTATTCTTTTTACCCTTTAAAAATTATCTTGTTCCTCTCCTTCCACACCACCCATAGTAGGAATCCTAGGGAGATATTCCAGGCTCGGTTCAAGATGGGACTATGGTATATCTTCTTTTTCCATTTTTCCATTGTTGTTTCCGTACTTGATTTATCCCTGTCCGTGTGGCCGAATAGTTGTTCATGATTCTGCCATAAGAATTTGTTGTAACTACAAGAATTTAGCAGGGGTTCCATCATTTCATTTTTCCTTCACATGTGTAGCAAACCAATGGACCCTGCAGCCCCCTTACCTGTAGTTGATCCCATGTTAGGGCTCGGCCATGGAGGACCACCCATAGGAAGAAGGCTATTTTCAGCCACAATTTTTCCTTCCATATATGTTCCCATATGGGTAACCCTTGTTGTTATTTGTGTTCTACTTGCAGATAATATACTTCTTGATGGTGAACATCCTTTTATTCTGTATCCCCATCTTATAATGTATTGTCCTTCTGTAGTCGCTATTCTTCTGGAATCCATCTCCTTATCATAGGTTTCCCACTAAATAAAGTCTGGTACTTCTAGAAAATGTTGTCTTCTCTTCCATTTTCTCGATTGTTCTCTTGTATATGTTTCCCAAAAGTTTTTCACGTCTGATTTGCTGGGTTGTTTATATTTAGGAATATTTTCGCTAGATCTAGACTACTGAATAATTTTTCTCTCTACTTCCAAGCCTCTTGCCAGAACCTAGCTTTGTCTCCTCCCATGATTTCCCAGAAGTTATGGTTTCTTATCAGTTCCTTTTTTTCTATTGCAAGGTTCCATATAGCCAACCCCTTTATATTTTCCTGGATTCTTAATCATCCTTCTGGTGATCTAGGCATCCCATATTTTCTCCCCCATATTTATTTCCATAGATATGTTCCTCCCTATATCCATCTCCACCATGACTTAACCCCCATTACCCAGTTTAGAGTATACGGATCTCGGAGTCCCAACCCCCCCACTTTTTTTGTTTAATTAGCGAGTTCCAAGATAGTAGTGCCCATTTTTTTACTATTTTTGTCCCTAGCCATAGGAATTTCTTGAAGATATTGATAATTCTATTACATAATGTTTTAGGGATTGCTAGGCTTGAGAGCTGGTAGATCGGTATTGATTGTATCACTTCTTTTAGAAGTATGACTCTACTTTCCATGTTTAAAGTCCTTAATGTTTGATTCTGAAGCCATCCTTGAATCTTTGCTAGAAGTGTTTTCCAATTTTCCACTCTAATCAGGTGTAGACTTAGCGGGATCCCCAGGTATTTCAATGGGAAGGTTCCTATACGAAAGCCCATTGTTCTTACCAGGAATGCCTGGGATTGGGTTGTTGTATTGAAGAAGAAGATATCTGACTTTTCTTTGTTGATCTACATTCCTGAGGCATTCATGAAGTCTTGCAATATGTCTAACAGGGCCTTGGCTTCCTTGAGTGTTGCTTGCCCAAACATCATGATGTCGTCAACAAACTGTTGATGAGTTAATGGTAAGTAATTTCCCCAAATTTGCAGACCTTTGAATTTTCCTGCTTGCAACTTTGCTTTAACATATCTTCCTAGCCCTTCAGCTGCTAATATGAACAAGAAAGGGGACATTGAGTCTCCTTGTCTTAGCCCCCTTTTTGTATTGAATGCCTATGTTAGAGCTCCATCTAGGAGAATTGAGAAGATAGGGGTCGATATCATAGAATAGATCCAATTTATCCATCGAGGATCAAAGCCAAAGGCTTTCAAGATTCCTTTGAGATAGGTCCAACTTAACCGATCATATACTTTCGATAGATCTAATTTTATCATCATTCCTTTAGCTTTGAGATTCTTAAGGGAGTGGATTGCCCCTTGAGCCGTTACTATCCCATCCACAATTTGCCTTCCTTTAACAAAACGAGTATGCTCTTGTGAGATTAGACCTGGGAGGATCAGTTTCAGGCGATTGACCATTATTGTTGATAAAATTTTGTATATTACATTGCATAAATATATAGGTCTAAACACTTGAGGCTCTTCCGAGTGGTCAGATTTTGGGATAAGGTCTAGGAAGGTTGAGCTCAAGGGCGGATCTATCCTTTTAGTTCATCTGGACCCCTCCACAACTTCTAAGATATCTTCTCCTAGAATCAGCCATGTTGCCTGGAAAAATTATGTTGTGAAGTCATCTAGTCTAGGTGCTTTATTCTTTGCTAATCATTTGATCACCTCTTGCACCTTGTCCATGGTTATTTCCCTCATTAGTGCTAGGTTCAAGTCCCTACTGACCAGCTGAGGGATATGCCTAGTAATCTTGTTTATATCTTTTGTCCTTTCTGGATTTGGTTTTGTCATTATATTTTGGAAATGATGGACCAATAAGTTCTCCTTCTCTTCCTTTTGTATTAGGCGATTTCCTTCATGGTCTACTAATGAAAATATCCTGTTATGTTGGTGATGTTGTATCATCACCTTGTGGAAGAATCTAGTATTCCTTTCTCCCTCCCTCAACCACTAAACTCTCGATTTTTGTTTCCATGGGATCTCTTCTTATTGCCTCCTTTCCTCCAAACTATTCAACAGTTGTCCTTCTTCCTATAATAAGGATTTTGTGCGGCCATTTGTTATTATGTGTTATTGCACCCTTTTCATCCTTGCCTATAACAATTCCTAGTCTTGTTGAATATTACCAAATTCTTCCTTACTCCATTTTTTTTTCCTTCGATTTCTTTGAGGCATAGTTGGAATGTATGCATTTTGTTTCTCCCTTTTTCCTTACTTGATCTCCACCATTCCTTCAATTTGTCTAAGAAGGTCGGATCATGCAGCCAGAATGCTTCAAACCGGAATGGTCTCTTGGTTTGCCCTTGTTTAGAGTCAACTTCCAATCTAATCGACCAGTGGTCGCATCCCATGCATGGTAGGATTGACGCTTCAGAATATACATATCTTCTTATTAAGTTTTTATTTGCCAAGAATCTATCTAATCATGATGCAATTTGATGATTTCCTCCTCTTCGTTTATTCCATGTGTAAGTTCCATTAATTGTAGGGATATCTACTAGGTGGAGCTCTTCTTGTAGATCCCTAAATTTTTCCATTTCAGGTTCTTCTCTTCTTATCCCAATTTTTGTTTTCCTCTAGGGAGGTTATCAAATTGAAATCCCCTGCAATCAACCAAATTTTTTTGTCATGCATTTGGCTTAATGTCCTTATACTTTGTATAAATTTTTCCTTCTCTGCAGGAATATGTGACCCATATACTGCTGAGATTATGATCCATTATTTAGTCCCTATATTCTAGAAGTGACCTATAAGGATTCTCTACATTCATATCTAGTATTTTTCCTTTACCTTTGTTGAGTTCCATACGATTTTGATGCCCCCTGCACTTCCTTTCGCATCCAATGCTACTACTTCATATCTTGGTTTCATTTTCTGTAGGATCTCCTCTAATTATTCTCTTATTATCTTTGTTTCCTGGAGAAGAATTATTTGAGGCTTTTACTTTCTCAACCGATCTTGTAGGTATATATGCTTTCCCCAACTATTAAGGTCCCTTATGTTCCATGATAATACTATCACTGGGTAACTTTGTTGAGTTGTTGGAATATCATTGATAGCGGTACTACCCTTCTAGTGTTTACCAACATCTCTCCCATTATTTGGATTGACTCCTGTAGATTTCTCCTCCCTTTTTCTTCCCTCCTTTACTTTTGTTTTATTGTTCCTATGAATTTTCTTGTTGCATGCCCAGTTTCTCTGCTATCTCTACTTGTCTTTGTCCTTCGTTGGCCTTGTATTTCTGAAAGGTTTCCTTATACAGTTTCTTTTGGTCCCCTGGGATGAATATTTCATCCAAATGCCTCGACTCATTTAACAGTCTTTTTAGAACTTCCTTTTCCATACTTTACAACTCCCCCCTACGTGTATCTACTTCCATTATGGTAAGATCGATTCCTAACTGCTTTTATTTTTATGTCAGATCTATTTGGCCTTTGCTCTTCGGGGTTATTTTTTATTTTCTCAGGCTGATTTCTTTTTCTTTTTCTTGATAATCCATAATTTCTATTTCATTTTCTATTTCTTCTTCTTGCAATACATCATATCTATTTTTACTGATATGTTGTTTTTAGTTGTTGTTTCCTAGGTTTTGGTGTCCTTTCAGGTTCTTCCTCTTGTGCATGACCTCTTGGAACCCCTCATTCACCTCATGTGGGGGTTTCATTTGATTCTCTTTTAGATCTGACCCTTCTTGGTTCAACGTGCATTCTTTGAATAAGTTTCCATATTCATGGCACTATCGGCATCGAAACACGATATGCTCATAGTCCAAGGTTTGTTGCCAGATTTCTTCATGATATTCCAGTTCTATTGATTTAGGGATAGGCTCTGATATATTCATATACACACAGATTCTAGCATATGAGGTATATTTGCCCCTTTTTTTTGGTTTCTTCTATTTTGACAAATCTTCCTATTGAATTCTCGATTCCTTCCAATATATCCAGATCCCAGAAATCCATTGGGAGACCGAAGAGTCATACCCAAACAGGGGTTGCCAAGAATTTCTCTTTATTTGGGTTATAGCATTCTTCCCAATATCTCATGAACAATCCTACATTGTAATGAAAATATGGACCGTTTTAAAAGACTCTTTCCTTATCTTGTAGGATTGAGAAGATTACCGTGAAAAAGCATCTAGCTCCCAGCTTGAGTTCTACAAGGCCTTTTAGTTTCCATTTCTGCTGGATCCATTTGATTAGGTCCTTCTCCATTGGCCAGACTCCTATGAATTTTCATATCATCACGTGGTCCTTCATGTATCTGTGGTATCTTTCCAATTTGTTAAGCGGTATTACGAATCTGGGTTTCTCTATTGCACATGGAAGGCATTGCCCTCTACTTCTTGCTTGTCATCTCGCTCCGAGGACATGGCCATTGTTGGGGCCTGCCACTTCTTGGGAACTTGGTTGTTTGTGGTTTTCCCACTTGAATCTCCAGCTGTTACATTTCGGTAGGAGGGGATCTCTCCCCCCCATCTGCAGCTTGCATGTCTTTTCCTATTGTCGGTTATCTATCGTTTCAACTTCTCCTCCTGTAATGTCAGGGTTTGTGCAGGTTTTCAAACCCTAGGGTTGGCTAAGCTTTTCATAGAGCTCACTACTCTCCGCTCTCCGAGTTGTGGTTTAGTATTTTTGTTATTAAGATGTTATCATTCCTAAAATAGGTCTTAAATGAAATTATTTATGATGATTTCGGTTTAGTATTTTTGCTATTAAAAATGTTATCTTTTCTACATAGGTCACATCTTATTACATACATTTATAGGTATGATGTTCTAGGTATATTTGTGTAGGGTATTTCCCTTAAGGATGTGAAGCTAAGAGACATACCAATTTATGAACTCCTAATCTTAAGCGATAGCATAAGAGTAGGGAGAATGTCTTTTTTAAATATGAGAAAGAGCATTTAGTAAACAAATGGAGGGAAGATTTATGTAATACCTCAACTTGATCATGAATTGTAATGCATATGTACATATGAGACTTATGATAATGATTCAAGTTAATTAGGGTAGTGAGTCAAGTTCTCTTAAGGCCTGTTTGCATGTGTGTATAAGTGTGTTGGGCCTGCAAGCCAACTTATAGATATGTTTTGAGGTTGAGTGTCTATGTGGATTAGGTCATATATTCTATGAGCTAAAAGACCAGCAAGCCTAGCATATTTTATATCTAAACATGTTGAGATTAATAAAATAACACCCTGGCTACAAACCAAGGAACAAAAGAAATTTAGGATTATAGGACTCCATGAGAGGGAAAGGTGAGGGGGGTTAACAAGACATGGTTCATTAGCCAAATAAATATTACTATTATATATTTACAAGGTAGCATTATGGGATAATGATAAAATATATGATAACAATATTTTAAAGTATTATTTATCCTAACCTATAAATAAAAGGTAAATTGCGGGGATAGTTTTTAATCATTCCATTCTGTAAAAGGCTATCAAGGTGATTGGTGTTAGTTTTAAGGAGAACGAGTAGGTTCCTGACTATTATTACTCTGAGGACCCTAAGTGGACTTGAATGTGAAAACATTTTTCCTTGGGTTGCCTTGAGGGAGTCTAGAGCCTTGAAGGAAGAAGTAGAGATATATTTCCCTATGTGGGGTCTAGAGGGTACCTAGAGACTCTTGAGAGAAAATAGAACTCCTAGAAACCATAGGGCTCAAAAACTCCCTAACCAAACTTAGTTGTAAACCCTTGGAAGATAGTGGCATAGTGTGATGGACATGGTGCGATAAAGGGGGTGCACTCCATTGGGTTGTATAGGTTGATGGGGATGAGAGACTATAGGTTGGAGTGTTGCCATAGTATGGTACCTTGGCCCTAAATGTGTTTGGTATTGGTTATGTACCATAGTTAGCTTTAGGATAACTTTTATCGTTATAGAGTCATGGTCTCATCTCAAGGGTGATCCACTGCTAATAGAGGTGGAGCAGTGGAGTATATTGTTACTAGGAACGTCTAGGGTCTATATTCGATCAATGGTTTTTATCAGATAAGTTTCATATGTACTATGTTATATATATGTTGCTTATGGTTATATGTATTACACATTTTATTATGTTTCTTTGGTTATATTTTATGTATTTGGTTGTTATGGTATCAATGTCAAATTATGGTGGCATTGCTCTAGCTCAATGGTTAGAGGATGTTACAAGTGGTATTAGATTCATGGTTTCAATACTAGACATATATGGGCTAAATATAAAGTGCATAAGAAAAAATTGCAAAGTATGTATACAAATTGTTTAACCAAATTTCTAAAGGGGAATGTGAGCTCCAAGTATATAATCATTGCAATATATGCTTGGAAAGGGGTATAGAGACTCCCTATGATTTGTTCAAAAAATGCATGAGAAGAAATTGTGGTCCACATGGGAACTAAATGGAGTCCTTGAGATGAAGTTGAAGTGAAGTGGGTTGCAGTAAGTTTAATTCGTGTCGATCCTATGTTCATTTCAAATCCAATTCTAATACCATGAAAATACTAGAACACATCATCAAATATTCAATATTCGAAGTGTCAAGTAGAACTTGAGAAATACCAATACCAATTGAATTTACATTCCAAAATTGGTTTAATGAGCATTGCAACACAATGCACACAACCAAATTTTGGATTCCCAAGCTTTTATTTAATTTAAACCGTCTAAAGCATACAATCAACGAGGTTAGTTGGGAAAGTATTTACACTTTTTGGGAATGAGAATAATACTAAGGCCCCTTCTTCATTAGAACACAATCAATACTCCATAGCATGGGTATGTCTATGATAAATATTCCCAACAACGATGCTATGAAAACCATATCGACGGGGATAAGGATATCATAAAACTTTGTAAGAATGACTAAGTAAAAAATAACTCCATGTTTTATAATGGATGGAGTACCCACATTTCTCAACCTACGCTTATATCCTATAGAGTTGCATCAACAAGATAACCTATTTGGAGGGAAAAATTACCCATGCACATATCCTTTAGACCAGATTTGAACTCGATATATTTTTTAAAACTAAACTTATGATAATGTATGTCATGAATATGTGTTTGAGTGAAACTCACTAACTCATCAACAAAATTCCTGAACAAAATGTGATGTTGTGGGACACTATGATTGGGGTTTATGCCAATCACATATTTAGAAAAGAGGCCTTATCATTGTTATGCCAAATGAAAATAATATATATAATTTTAGATCACTTCATTTTCAGTGGCTTCCTCCCAGCATGTGTAATCTTGGAAACTCTGGTACATGGTAAGGATATCCATTGAACCATAATACTTGGTGGATTTCAGTTCAATATTTTTTTGGGGAGTGCTCTGATAGACATGTAGATTAAATATGTAAGCATAAAATATGTAGGAAAATTTTTAAACTAAATGTTTGAATGAAATGTTTCCTCGTGGAATACAATGCTTATCGCATATGCTCATGATGGGCATATATATGCTTACTTGTTGGAAGAATAGTGGAAACAAAAAATTGTTTGAGGCGAGGACTAAAATGTGCAGTGATTAAAATGGTAGTGTGAGTCAATATGCATTTCTTCTAGGGTATGATGTGGTGTTGATATGGCCTATTAAAATTTTGTGGTGGCACAATGAGTTGGAAACTAAGCTAGCACCAAAATGACCTAGTTATGTTGCTAAACGAACAATTTGCTCAAGATACACCAATTGTAGTATAGATCAAAATTGTGAAATATCATAGGTTAGACAACCTGAAATAAGCTGATAATCTTCAATGTCCGCTAGAAATGGCTTAAATGGTAAATGCCATCCATTATCATAGGATTCATCAAGTATATGATCATTGACACCACAAAAACACTATCAGGATGACTATTTTAGGATGATTATGAATATATTCCCATTAAAGGTCGCTTCAGGAGTAGAATGGAACATGAGTTGAACTCGGACATGGGCATTAAATGTATTGCATTGTAGCCATTTTTATTCGAATCATGTTACTAAGAAATGGGAAATTTAGAGCACTTTGGACCTGCATGGAAAAGTGTTTATTCAACGAGAACTTTGTGTCTTCCCACTTGTGGCCAAAAGTGTATTTCAAATCATGCAAAGGTTTTCTATCTAAATTATCTTAATGGTAAAAAAAATATATTGTTTAATGGAGGTCATTTCATGTCAAACCCTATTGAGGGAAGCCACTATCATCAAATAAAAAATTGTGGGGTCTCTCTATACATAGTAGTGGTCAAATAAATATAAAAAGACTCTGCGTGAATATTGAAAAAGTGATGTTGATTTGTTTGGAACAACAAAGATTCTGAGAGCGACAACATTATTATAAAAGGTCTCTCTATACATATTAGTGGTCAAATGACTATAAAAAAACTCTGCGTGAATATTGAAAAAGTGATGTTGATTTGTCTGGAACAACAAAGATTCTGAGAACGACAACATTATTATAAATACTTGTGGTATGTATCTTAGGCTGATTTGGATTATCCTCTCAAAGTTCATAATCCATATAATAAGCACACTATAGGTTATACCTCTTACCATGCAACTAGGATTAAGAAAATGGGTCATGATAAATATTTAAGGTATATTCTCCATGTTATGTTAGTTGCAAGGGATAAGGTGATATTCAATCTATAAAGTAGGGTTGGAAGATAAACGCATTTTGATGTTAGATCCAAGATTTTTGAGATTGATTGGTATTCTCCTTATATGGACTTTTTGTGTGTTTTATGTCATGATAGAGTTGTAGGGATGTGTGGTCACTTTAATGATGTTTTAAGGTTTTTCCAATCATATTACAACTGTTGATAAAGCTAAATATTTATCCTCTTTTTTGGATTGGGGGAAATGTAGCCTTGGTCTTTTCTAGTTGTTTTGTTGATTATTTTTCACATCTTAGGACAAACATAGGATCAGGTATGGATGGAAATACTCCCATGACATAATCACATGAGAACTTTATTGCAACATCAAGCCTTCCAACAAAGAAAATTGAGACTACTAATCTTGATATACCAAGCAGTGGTTCCACATATTGAATCATCAAATTATGTTAGGTTCTATCATCTGAACCTAGTGTTAATGTACTTTTCGATTTGAGTTTGCACCAAAAAATTAATCAAACATCTCCTAATTATCTTTCAATAACTCTAAGATATTGTGGGTGAACTGCAATGCAAATGTTCTGTGTTCTAAATATATGCACAAGGACACTACAAGAAAATGCTTCTTTGTTGAAAAACAAAAGAGTATTTGGTTAAACTTTGAATTTATGAAATAGAGATTTATGCAATAGGGGAAAAATAAATACAAGAACTCTATTTCATGGATTCCATGAAGTTCAAAGCTATTGGATGAAGGAAGTGATTAGACTGTCTAATAAAAATGATATTCTTGGGGTTTGTTCATTTAAATCCTAGGAAGTGAGAGTTTTCTTGTTCATATGTTACTCCAAAAAAGAACCAACATCTTTAGATTCAACTCTGGGATTTATTCATATAGGAAACAATTTCAAGAGGCAAACTAATTTTGATTGGTTTGGCTCAATCATTGCATTTTTTTTATGTGAAAAGAAGGTCTTCTTTCCAAACATGGTAGTTTCAAATCAAAATGTAGGCCACAATATGTCATATGGCCAAGTCCATTTCCTCACACGAAGTCTTTACAAGTTCAAACAAATATTGGTGCTCTAAGCACCCTACAAGAAGATTATGATCTTGCACAACTATAGGTTGGAGATGAAGAGGAAAATATGGAAAAAGTGGTGAAGAGAAAAGGATGGATTCAGGTTCAATTGATTCAGACCATGATGAACTAAGAAATAGTTCAACTTATGATTTCCCATAAGCAAATGATGTCCTTGTCATTCAAAGACTTCTTAAAATTAAGCCAACTTGCAAGAATTGTGTAAAGGCTCTAAAATAGTTTTTGGCATAACTATCTATATGGATTTGGTGATACGATGCTTGCTAGATGTAATAGTGCTTGGAGTATTACTATGTGTATAAATTCCTTGTAGATTCAAACTGCTTATGTAATATGCTAAAACAAAAGACTTGAATCTACTCTACCCATTAGCAGAAATAATTAATCGATCGAGAAATCACAACATAAACATGCGACAAGATTCAATCACATATGCTAAGAAATTTATCTAAGGGGAAAGAAATTTCTCAAACCCCCTTCCTATATGTATTGCATTAGATTAGAAAAATAGAGAAGAAATACAATGCTTGTTCAAGCCCGAACAATCTCTACGTAAGTACAATCTATCTCACTGCTTCAAAACCTACCTCTGGTCAATACTTAACCAATTTTGTTGCATGCCAAACTCTTATTTCCTTGTGGTGTTTCTCAAGGAATTATCTCCCTATTAATTAGGGAAATCCCCATCCTGAATTGTGCAATCCCTATAGGTCCTTATTTGACTACATGCACCACCTGTACAACTTGGAAAATTATACAACTGATAGTACACTGCCCTTTAAATCCTTTCTCAATTGGGTAACTCAAATTTCATGCACGTATGATTTAATTATGTCTGATTTATCAGTTAGCTGGTTGAACATTGAAGTTGCACCCCACTGCTAGACCTCCTACTAGTTCCTCCAACAGTTGGAACTAGATTAACTTACTTTAACTCAGTTTAAGTGATTTAAATTATTACAACTCAAATTAAACTCAACCTAGGATCCTAAAATTTAGGAACCACTCTACATGACTCAAGTTAGGCCCTCAACTCAAATTAAATAAGCCAACTAAGTGAAATTAACATATTTAACTGATTCTTGTTGTCTTTTGATGTGGAATTACAAATTTCTCCTAATTTAATTGAAGGGAAAATTAAATTAGGATTTTCTTGTTGTCATTTTCAACACTCCCTCTCAACAAAAAAGGGATTCACATCTACCTCGATCTAACACATTTGGAATGTATTGCATGAAACACTTCTCACTATTTGTGTTTCTACTACAACATAAACAACTGAAGAGCATCAAAAAAATATAATCATTGAATCAATTTGCAACTGTTTACTAGGAAAATTGTGCTACAGTTGACTCTGCCACTAAACCTCCTGCTTTGTTGTCAACACTACTCTACACTCCTCAGAATCTAATTGATATTGATCCTCCTACAACTGAATATTGTGGGCCCCCATAGCAAGGTAATGATCAATGAGACAAAAACATCTCAATGGACCCTACCTAACTTTCTGCAACTCTTGGGACTATTGCTTCACACCACCCCACCTCACACCTGTAGGTATGGTTGCAAGTTCTCCCTTTGCCCACTTAGCTCAAAATTCCCCCCTACTGGAGTTATCTTCTTGAGTGGATGTTTCCACTCTATCTCCTCTCGGCTTCTCCAATTATGGCTTCTCCATAACTTGTTGAGGCTGCTTCTAAGGCTCCATTTTGAGAGGTAAATTATGTTCCCTCTCAACCACCAAGTCACTAACCTTTTCCTTGCTCCTCAAGTATTTTCATGCATCTTTGACCTCAAGTGCATATAGGTTCTTGACTCGTACACAAATCTGCTTCACTTGTCCCATGGCGATGTGTTTAAGGAAAACATTTCCTTTGCTAAATATCACATTCTAGCCACGGTCTTCTAATATAGCGATGGAAACAATATTATTCTTTAGACCTGGAACAAACATCACATCCTTGAGTGTGAGAGGGGAGCCAAAATCCCTCTGAAAAGTAATTGTATCTATACCGATCGCGTTATACCTCACGTTATCTCCAAACTCAATGTTTTTCTTGAGTTCTCTCTCCTCCAAGTCACTGAAGAGATTTGTATTCCCTGTCATATGGAAAGAGGCATCGTTGTTGAGATACCACAAGACTCTCATTATTGTGCTTTCCATGCATGTAATGAGAGTAAAATAAAGCCTAAATTGTGAAGTTAGAGCTTCACCTGTTGCTACTACCGCAGGCTCCTTCTTGCTTGCCTTCTTCTATGGACATTTGTGGCATAGTACTTGAATTCATGATAGTGAAAGCACTTGATATTGGGCTTGCCCTCCTCACCTTGGGACTTCTTTCCTTGGATTTCTTTCCTTTTTTGACTAATGGAAGGTCCTCTTCCTCTTCTTTGGATGAGGTCCCATTTTGGTTGTCCCACCTTATTTCTTCCTGCACTAGATCAGACCATAACCACTCCCAACTCGGTATTTTTTCTCTACCATTCAAGGAATTGTGATAAGCATGTTAGCCCTTGGGAAGATCCAACAAAGCTAGAGCTACCAAATCTTCTTTAGGGACAATCACACTAACCCCGCCAAGTTCATCGCGACATTGTGTAAACTTACTCAAGTACTGTGAAATTATGTCATTATTTTGCATATTTTTGCTACAAATCTTGTCCTTTAGTGCCATCTTCATGTGGTCATTGATGTTCTCAAACAAGTCGGCCAATGTTTTCCACATCACAAATGGAGTTCCTTTCTAGTGGAGATTCGATACAATATGATCTCAAACTCCCTCCACTATGATCCTCCTTGCTTTAGCTACATCCTTCTTCCACTGAGAAAGATCTTGGGCATCAGCTCCTATGGGCTTTACTACATGTGTCTTGATGTAATCTAGCAACCTGTTATCATCTAATACCGCCTCCAAACAGATCTTCCATGCCACAAAATTGGTAGTTCCTTCCAGAGCATACTTGAGCTTGAGTCTGGTGGAAGTCATCTTCTCAATCCTGGAGAAAACCTGGAACATTGATCTTTTATCAAAAGAAATTTCGGCGTAAATCACATTCAGAAAGTCATTGCCAATGCGTTTTGAACCAACCAGTGTGGTTCATCGTCAGTATGATGAACCACACTGGTTGGTTCGAAACGCGTCGGCAATGATTTTTTGAATGTGATTTACGCTGAAATTTCTTCTGATAATTGTTATGGATCACAGAAGCCTCAATTCAAACATTGATCTTATAATTCGAACCTCCTTCATAAACTTTGAATTATCTTGTCTACTCTGATTCGAACTCTGATACCATGTAGAAATTCCTCGTAGATTCAAACTGCTTATGTAATATGATAAAAACAAAAGACTTGATTCTACTCTACTCATCAGCAGATTCAATTAATTGATCAAGAAATCACAACATAAACATGAGACAATATTTAATCACATATGCTCATAAATTCATCTAAGGGGAAAGCAATTTCTCAAAAACCATTCCTATCTGTATTGCATTAGAAAAGAAATGTAGAGAAGAAATACAATGCTTGTTCAATCTTGAACAATCTCTGCATAAGTATAATCTATCTCACAGCTTCACAATTTGCCTCTGGTCAATACTTAACCAATTTTTCTACCTACCAAGATCCTATTTCATTGCATTATTTCTCAAGGAATTATCCCCCTATTAATTAGGGAAATCCCCAACCTAAATTGCACAATCCCTATAGGTCCTTATCTGACTGCATGCACCACCTGTACAACTTGGAAAATTATACAATTGATCGTACACTTCCCTTGAACTCCACTCTCAACTAGGTAACTCAAATTTCAGGCATGCATGATTTAATTATGGCTTATTTATCAATTAACTAGCTGAACACAGAAGTTGCACCCCACTACTAGACCTCCTACTAGTTCCTGCAACAGTTGGAACTAGTTTAACTTACTTTAACTCAGTTTAACTGAATTAAATTATTACAACTCAAATTAAACTCAACCTAGGATCCTAAAATTTAGGAACCACTCTACATGACTCAAGTTAGGCCCTCAAATCGAATTAACTGAGCCAACTAAGTGAAATTAACTTTGTTAACTCATTCTTGTTGTCTTGTGATGTGGAATTTGTTGTAACATATTTAGTTTTGATAATTTAAATTTGCTGATGTAATAGGTTTTAATAGTTTAGAAATAATAAATGGGTCTGCAAGAGTAAATGTGCCCTCAAAATGTAAATTTAAGCTTCATTAGCTGGTTGATTTAGTTAATCATGCATTTAAACATGATTAAATGATGTAAGGAAGTAAATTCAAACATGGTTTACAAACAACGGAGAACGAATTTTCCAAAATTGAAAGAGGTTTTTGTTGATAAGCTCCTCATGTACAACACCTCTCTCATTTTTCTAACAGCTATTATGGTTTGGGAGATAAAATGCATCTTTAAAGGCATATTTTCCAGAAATTTATTGTTTCAATCACCTTTTTGAAGAGTGTATTATGGATAATCAGAAATGAATTATGGTAACCTGGAGGAGGTTTTTATTCCTAATATTATAATCTACAAGACCTCTCTCAATTTTGTAACAAAGGTTATGATTTGGGAGATTCAGATGACTATTTTTAGGGATGTTTTCCCAGATTTTCTTGTTTTTAGTTAGTATTCTAAAATACGGTTTCCGAGTAGGTGGAAATGAATTTTCAAAAACTGAAAGAGGCTTTTGTTTCCAGCATCATCACTTACAAAAAACTCTCTCATTTATCTAACAACTATTATGTTTTTGAAGAAATAAAGGTATTATAGGACCCTATTTTTCAAAAATTCGGGAGGAAAAAACTCAAAGACAGTTAGTGACTTAGAGGCCACCTCATCAAATATGAGTTGCAATCAAATTCGAATTTCTATTCTTTATCAACATAAATATTCAAGGATGGTACAAGAACTTTTCAAATATTTTTAGTTACCTTTATTTGTGTTTTATTTTTCTAATACAATTTTCAGAGATTTGTAATAGCTCTTGATATTTTTTATCAAGATATTTTGTGAGGAAATTGTATAAATACTTCATCAATTGAAGTAATATGTGTGGGCTTTTGATGCCAAGGCTCTTCAATTTGTAATAGCTTCTATTATAGGATTTCTAATGAAAGCCTTCCGGCTCCAGTTTGACAAAATTTTCTGTTTTCTAGTATGTCTTTCTAGTGTTTCATATCTTAGTTTTGCACACGTTCAAAGCATTTATAGGAAGATCTGGGTAAGTGTAGATTGAGTATCAATTTATTCTTAAATCTCCTGCAAAATCATAACCTTTAGAAAGAGATTAGCTCATTGGACTATTTGTCCAAGATAACTCCTCTTTGATTGGTTTTTGCTTTATTCCTTCTGATAGCCATTAAAAGAGATTAGCTTATTGTACTATCTGTTCGAAATAGCTCCTCTTAGATTTGGTTTCAGTTTGGCCTTCTTGAATACTACAGATATGCTTTGTTGTGTTGTAGAAATCTTCTACTTGCATCCAAATTTCCCTAGTTGTTAAGTAGTCTGTCTGACTCCTTAATTATTAGGAATCTCCTTATATTCTTCTATCATAATCCTTGAAAGGCTAAGTCATTATGTTAGGCTGGAAGCTGGCACTTTCAGAAGGGACCCTGTGAGAGAGGCCTTTAATCATGATTAGGGATTGTCATTGATCACCAACCACCCCCAATTAAAACCATAAATCAGGCCATTGTGCTTCAAAGGTTTTCATTCAGTGATAGGTGAACAACGTTGAACCAAGCCTCGCAACCATTGAGGGAGCCCCCTCTGGTTTAAGGGCTAGCTTGAACCCAAAGGCTAGTTGAGTTTGTTTCCTAGCATAGTTTTTGTAGCCAAGGACTTCCTACGGGAAACAGGTACAACATCTGGCGTCGTTTCTGAGGAGAAAAGTAACGAAGATATCTTTCTCCGAGGAATGATAAAGATTAGATCTATTCTTTGCTGGTGAACAAGGAGTAGGGATTTAGTATTGGTTTCATTTATTTCACTTGGCAACTCCACTTTGTCATATGGCGATTCCACTGGGTAACTGATCCAACTGTTTCGAAATTTTAGTTGCCTTTACTGTTATGCAAGGTTCATTGATACTTGCAATGAGTAGTATATGTCTCTCCCTCTTAGCCATGGTCAAAAATCTAAAATGTCTACAGAGGATTCAACTTTTAAAGTACACTTATGAGTATAAATTTCCCATGGGATTTCATGTTCATATTGTATATATTCTTCAGATTTTCCACTGCTAGCAATGTGGTTTGTCAATAAATCCACTCCACACTTGGTTACATTGGAAAGAAGATTACACTTAATAGTGTAAAGTTTTTCAGTTCAGTTAGATAGAGGTGTGGGGATTGAATATATATTATGAGTTTCAATAAGCAATAGATCAGCGCGTTCATTGTTTATGAGTGGTATGATTTGAAGAGTATATGATAGATCAACTTATATTTTTAGTCTTTAGAAATTTTCAATTTTCAGATTTCAATATGAAAGAGTATCTGAATTAGTGCAGGCATATGGTTGCATTTTACAGTTGTAGGTTGCAGTCTGCAGTAACAGAGTATTCAAATGACAACACTAATCCATGGGGATTTGTTATATTTCTACATAAAATGGAAAATCAATGGTTTATGGTTTTATGGTATGACTTCATGCCCAACACTAAAGGCAACTGGTCTACTAGTTCTCTGCATCCCACAGGGGGAAGGAGTCCCCATTGGAGTTGATGTTGTAACATATTTAGTTTTGACAATTTAAATTTGTTGATATAATAGGTTTTAGTAGTTTAGAAATAATAAATGATTTTGCAAGAGTAAATTCGCCCTAAAAATGTCAATTTAAGTTTCATTAGCTGGTTGATTTAGTTAATCATGCATTTAAACATGATTAAATGATGTAATAAAGTATTTTCAAACATGGTTTACAAATAGTTGAGAATGAATTTTCCAAAGCTAAAAGAGGTTTTTGTTGATAACCTCCTCATGTTTAAAAATCTCTCTCAGTTTTCTAACATCTATTATGGTTTGGGAGATACAAATGCATCTTTAAAGGAATATTTTCCAGAAATTTCTTATTTTAGTCACCTTTTTGCAGAGCATATTATGGATAATAAGAAATGAATTATGGTAAATTGAAGAAGTTTTTTGTTCCTTAGATTCTAATATACAAAAACCTCTCTCAGTTTTGTAACAGAGGTTATGATTTGGGAGATTCAGATGACTCTTTGCATGTATGTTTTCCCAGATTTTCCTGTTTTTAGTCAGTATTTTAAAATGCGGTCTTTGAGCAGGTGGAAATGAATTTTCAAAAACAGAAAGAGCTTTTTGTTCCCAACATCATCAGTTACAAAAACCTCTCTTAGTTTTCTATCAGATGTTATGTTTTGGAATAAATAAAGGTATTACAGGACCCTATTTTTCAGAAATTCGGGAGGAAAAAGCTCAAAGACAGTTAGTGACTTGGAGGCCACCTCATCAAATATGAGTTGCAATCAAATTCAAATTTCTCTTCTTTGTCAATAGAAATCCTCAAGGATAGTACGAAAACTCTTCAAATAGTTTTAGTTACCTTTATTTGTGTTCTATTTTTGTAATACAGTTTTCAGATATTTGTAATAGCTCTTGATATTTTTATCAAGATATTTTGTGAGGAAATTGTATAAATACTTCATCAATTGAAGTAATATGTGTGGGATTTTGATGCCAAGGCTCTTAAATTTGTAATATATTCTATTATAGGACTTCTAATAAAAGCCTTTCGGCTCCAGTTTAACAAAATTTTGTGTTTTCTAGTATGCCTTTCTAGTGTTTCATATCTTATTTGTGCACATATTCAAAGCATTTATAGGAAGGTCTAGGTAAGTGTAGATTGAGTATCAATTTATTCTTAAATCCCCTATAAAATCATAACCTTTAGAAAGAGATTAGCTTATTGGATTGTTTGCCCAAAATAACTCCTCTTTGACTGGTTTTTTTATTTATGCCTTCTGATAGCCATTAAAAGAGATTAGCTTATTGGACTATCTGTCTGAAATAGCTCCTCTTAGAATTGGTTTCAGTCTGGCCTTCTTGAATACTCTAAATATGTTTTGTTGGGCTGTAGAAATCTTCTACATACTTCCAAATTTCCCTAGTTATTAAGTAATCTGTCTGACTCCTCAATTATTAGCAATCTCCTTATATTCTTCTATCATAATCCTTGAAAGGCTAAGTCGTTCTGTCAGGCTGGAAGCTGACACTTTTAGAAGGGACCCTGTGAGAGAGGCCTTTAATCATGATTAGGGATTATCATTGATCACCAACCACCCCCAATTAAAACCATAATTCTGGCCATTGTGCTTCAAAGGCTATTGTTCAGTGACAGGTGAACAACGTTAAACAAAGCCTCGTAACCACTGAGGGATCCCCCTCTAGTTCAAGGGAAAACTTGAACCTAAAGGCTGGTTGAGTTGGCTTCTTGGCGTAGTTTTTGCAACCAAGGACTACCTACAGGAAACAGGTACAACATAATTACAATTTTCTCCTAATTTAATTCAAGAGAAAATTAGATCAAGATTTTCTTGTTGTCATTTTCAACACTATGTTTTTCTTTATTTGTACCTCTCAACTACCTGGCTACAAAATTGGTGTAAAGACTTATAATTCATTCCTAAATATTCTAGGAAAGGCCCAATAATCTAATATAATGTGGCAACTAGTGAAGGAAATTCACAATTGGGGAAATGGTCCATCTCTAGTCACATATGAAACCTTCACCATACTAATTAGAAGATCTACAACCACTCACATGCTAGAAAACGAAATTGAGACATTTGACAAGTAAGAAGAATTTGGTTTGAAGCTCAATGCTTGTACTTTCCAAATTCTTATATGTGCTCTATATAGATATAAACATGTGCAAGGAGCAAAGAGATTGCATATGTTAAAATATTTAATGAAATATTATTATTTTAATATACTAATTATAGTAACCATCTTTTACAATTAGAATTTTTTGTATTTAATTTTTCTTAAATCATTATTAATTTGGGTAAAATTTACATCAGTTTTAAATTTAATAAGTATCTATAAGCTACTACTGAAAATTGGGCTAAGATTCATGTTTCTGTAAATGTAGGAAACATGTTTAACCACCTATTCCCTAAAGACATCTACAAGAAATGAAACCATGGCCCAGTAATTATAGGTGGCACGGTTTTCCCCTAAAATAACCAATGACATGTCTAAGTTTGTGACATGTTTCTCCATTGTTTAAAAAATAAATATTATAAAAGAATTAATATAATTTTTACATATTTTCCAAAATAATATAATTTATTTTTTCAATATTAATTTGGGTGACTTATAACATGTTTTAATTAATGCTTATTTTGGGAAATTTCTTTTAATCTATTTTTAATATTTTATTTTTCATTATAAAGATAAATTTATTTTTATCTTCTAAATTAAAATTTTAAATCTTTAAAAAATTGAAAATAAATTAATTTTCCTTAATTAAATTACATATTATGGCAAAATTTAAATTTTTTTTATTATTTTTTTTTCCAAAAAATGCAGTCTTAAATTTTTTAATTACATTTATCATATATTATTCTAATATTATTTTTCATCAATAAATATAATTCAAAAATATAGATATTTTAATATTTTCATTTATATAATAATAAATTCATGTAATTATTATATAACATGCATCTTACCTTTTGAAATTCTTAGTGATCCAAGGAAAACCCAGGTGGAAGCACCTCATCTTTGAGAGGAGGATCTCGGGACAAGGGTGTAACACCCTCAACCGTTGAGATAAGTTTCATAATTATTGTCATTTAATTTTGTTGTCAGCTTAAAGGAAACAACTTTGTAAAACCCTTAATTATAAGTTAGGTTATTTGTTAACTTTAATTAAAGTTGTGAGGGACCTGGAATTCGAGTGAAAGGACCCAATAACCAATTTTTCAACTTCTGAACAGTTTGGGCAGTTATCTCCTTTCATAGCCCTTGAGATAAAACATCTCAGAAGGGACAAGGAGGGGTTAGCCACCAAAAGGAGGCAATATCGCCTTGAGAGAGTGAGATTGAAAGTCTGTGTAGAGCGTTGTCTGGGGAGCGTTATCTTGAGCTAGTTTAGGGCCAATGGAAACCTCCCCGTTAGACGGAAAATCTGAAGGTTCCAGGCTCAGCCAATGGTGTCTAGAGGCCTAAGAATTAACCTGTGAAAGTTATAATAACCAACTGTATTGGAAAGTGAAAGCTCGGGTGGGGGGAATTTGGATGTAATTTCTAGTTCCAATCGAAGGGAGGCATGGTCTCATCCAGAATTCACTTTCCTTGTTGACTATGGATCCAACAGATAAGTAGTAATAGTATGTTTGATTTATGTGTTCTGTTTGAATAATGTAGTCAAAACTAAGTAGTAAGTTGACTAATAAAAATGCAAAACAGTTATCGAACTTTGCTCTTACAAATAATATCAGTAATGTTAAGTTGTGTGTAGCATTGCTTGATAATTTATTTTGATTTGGGTTGTACCTAAATTGTTCTTGGAACTCAATCCCGCTAAAGAAAAATACAATATGAGAATATGGGGTAATGAGTACAATTGGAAGAGAGAATTAAAAGAATAAAAACATTTTCATCTAGATTCCATCTCTATAGAAAGAAATACCCAAATAAATGACATTGAATATGCTTGACTGTAAGTTGAACCTAGTGAATAGAAGATCTGTAATTATTGCCAATAACAGGGTATAGTGAAAATAAGTTGCAACTTTAACAAATCGGAAAAGGTTAGCTCTAGGGAAACGATAGGAATATCAGTAGAGAAGTCACCGACCACAGTTTGTTATCATATTAAACCATCATACCCATGGGTAATCAGGTCTGGGAAAGCTAGACCTCATCTCCTTTGGGAAAAAGTATCTACGATATTGGGATAATTTCTTAATGGTAGAATAATCTCTTCATGAGAAACAATGCCATTAGAGGAACAAATTTGGAAAGGCTTACAAATTAAACTCAAGCATAGTGAATGTCAACCAAGTAAAGTTTCTTTCTTACAACCGAATGCAGATAAAATGAAATTAAACGGGAAAGAGTAAATTTTGAGCCATAATATACAGAACCAGAAGAACATACAAAAATTGCATTGTACTGCTTCAATAAAAATAAAAAAATAAAACAGAAAATGGGATGTTCTTGCTTAACACTTAACATAATTTACTAAACAGAAATTTTGTTGTTCTTGCCTAATACTTAAAAATTTACAATATACATATGCATGTGGAGAAAGCCCAGGCCGAGGGATTGAAAACCCCAATTCAAGGCTAACGGTTTTCGGTAATATGCAATAATTAAAACTCATTCAACTGCCAAACTTCGGTTATAACAACCCTAACCAAATTAAGCAAACCCTCCTCTCATAAATAATAGGAGGATGAAATTTGAATTGATTTTCATTACATTTAACCGTAGTAGAGACACAGGACGAGTTATAGTCCAGGGTGCAGTCACCAACTTGAATGAAAGGGAGCACCTGAGCACCTCTGGAAGCCAAGAATCGGCCGCCCTCGAACCCGGACGAAACGTTTTCTCGCTAAACTGCACCAAAAGGGAAATGAGTAGATCATAAGAGTTGGGTCACTGTAGTAATAAAGAGATAAAACTCCAAGAAAATAAATGTTAAACTATCACAGTATTATCTAGGTCAGCCTCGAAAGAATAAACTCCATTCGGTGAATTTGGTTACCCTGGTAAGGTGCTTCAACCATTGCCAAAACATTGTAATTTTCCACAACCTTGGAACCTCGAAGGTCGCGGGACTCCGAATATAATGTCTCCTGAAAGGTGGAGCCAGGGTCAGACAGCCACCCAATATGCAGAAGAAGCAAAAGAAAAAGAAACTCCCAAGCCTTATTACCCTTAGAACCTAAAGGGATCGAAATTCCAAGAGAAGAATAAGTTGAGAAACCTCAAACCTTCTTACCAGTTTCAAATGTCGAGTTGCACAGGTATCTCGTCTACCATAAATGTCAGGACAACAAAGGGGTTGCAAAGCTGCTTCTCCAATCAAGATGAGGAGAAAATTTTCAACGTCAACATAAAATGGGAAGTTGTTGCCCTAACCCTACCTGAAATGACCTAAACCATTGGATTCCCATGGCAGAGATCAAAAGTGAGAGAGATGTCATGTGGCTACTTCAACTGCAAACACTTGGAGGGTGGGTACAGTGGATGGGTTTGAGATCCATCCATCACTATTTCTATGTCAATGAATAGTAAACCTCCGAGAAAGGACCAAGATTATTATGATAACCAATATATCACTTAAGGGTTGATTTAGGAACTCGAATTTGTTAATAGAAAAAATATTAAACCAAAGTGTATTCATTTCTACTATCTATACATTTGTATTGTGACTGGGATTTATAATAAGATGTAGGTAGTGAATCCATGCCACAAGCTTGTTAATGAATTATCTTGCTAGCAATATTTTTTATTTTACCTTTGAAATTTTGATGTTCACCTTTGAATTTGTGTTTATCGGTTACAAGTGGTATCAGAGCTTTAGGTAGTAAAAATTGTGGCATGATTGGGCACCTGTGAATAACAAAAATGTCAATGTTTCACAAAAAGGTAGTTGAAGCAACATTAGGAGAGGAGTTGGGATTCCTCCACCTAGAAGACCCTCAGTGGGTTTAGGGTTTGTACCCCTTTCAGAATCCAACCCAGAGATGTGGGTGTAGCTGGGGGGGGAACCTAACAATTCCAACATAGTGTTGTTAGAGACAGTTCAATAGTTATGAACAAAGATGTTGAATTTGTGAGCCAATAACGAGATGTTGAGATTGGAATAGGAAAGAATCATGAAGAACCTATTAGAGAGGAAAAGTCAAAGGAACCCAAACCCTAGCCCTGATGGAGGGAATAGAATTGAAATACATGCTTAGGAGGAAAATTGCTAGCAGGTCGAGGGAGACCGAATTGAGCATGAAGAAGAATTTGAAAATGTTTTTGGCGGAAAGGGGGCCAAAGAAAAAAAGTTAAACTGTAGGGATAATTCAAGAAAATAAAACCATGTCTATTCGATGGGGAAATGGAGGAGTTTGTTGAGGCATGGTTGATCAATATGAATAAGTACTTTCAAATCTACAAGTACAATGATAACTTAAAACCTAGACTTTCAATCTATCAGATGTTGGGTAAAGCCATCTTATGGTGGGAAGAGGTGAATACAGTGAGAAACATCAACGAACAAAAGGTAATGTGGGACAATTTTCAGAAACACTTCAAGGACAAGAATTCGAGAGAATAGTTTTATGATGAAAAATACGAGTTTCAGGATTTGAAACTAGGGCAGCAATCTATAAATGAGTTTGTAACCAAATTTTGGTCCCTGTTAAGATACATGCCATATATTTTTGAAGAGAAAGCTAAGGTGCAATGACTTTTTAGTAGTCTCCCGACATTTATGAAAGAAAAATTGGAGTTGGACAATCCGAAAATAATGTATGAAGTTATTACCAAGGCTCGAATTTGTTATCAGCAAATGAAGTCAAAAGGGGAAAGATGTAGGAGTTGGATGAATAAAAAAGAACAGAAAAGTTTCCTGAATGTTAAAAATATGAAATTAGTTGGAGGTAAGAGCACTCTCTGGAAACAGTAGAATGGGTGCCCAAGGACGAATCAACAGAAACCTAGACTGCAAAGTGAAAGCAGACAAGGTGAAGCATCCAGTAATACAAAGTCTACTTAGTTTCAAAAACCTCCCTTATAGTGTTGGGGTTGTGGAGAACCCAACTACTATAATAGTTGCCCCCACAGTGATTGTGCAGAGACAACAAACCATATTTAGGAAGCCTCTATGGTTGGTGAAGTGGTAAGAATCATACCAAAGACCAATGCGACTTTAGATGATCACTAGGCCAAGCACCATCCTGCAATGGTGGAATTTGAAGGTAAGATTGTTGACCATCTTGTTTCTATTTTGATAGACCCAGGAGCAAGCTTGAGTTATGTCAATCCTAAATTAGTAAAATTGGGTCATTTACATGTTGTTAAATTTAGTATCCCATGGCTAGTGCAACTAGCCACAGGGACAAAAAGAAGAGTCACTTCTAAAGTGGAAGACCATCGTGTTTATATAGTTGGACAATAGATTAAAATGACTTTAAATGTATCACCCCTGGGATCCTACAATATGTTAATCGAGATGGATTGGCAGAGAATCACTGGTCTCTAGTGAATTGCAAAGACAAAACTATTAGTTCCCTCATTGATAAGGGTGTCGGACAGGAGATTCAAGGCACCAAAAGGAACATTAAGTTACGACCCATTATCGCTAACCAATTGGGCAAGTGCATCGGAAAGGGATGCAAAATTTATGTTGTGCAAGTCGGCTATAGTGATTCTAAATAAAAATTAACTATCCTGGAAAACATACTAGTGATCTAGGAATTTGATGATGTTTTCCTAGAAGAGATCTCGGGGCTACCTCTAAAAATGGATATTAATTCTACTATAGAATTAGTTCCCGATGCCACTTTGGTTTCAAAAACTCCCTATCGATTGAGTATACCAGAGTTAATAGAGCTCAAAATGAAGCTGCACGAATTACTTGAGAAAGAGTAAATTCGCTCAAGTGTATCACCTTGGGGAGCCTCGATACTGTTTGTGAGAAATAAATATGGCACCTTGAGGTTGTGCGTCATCGACAACTGAATAAATTAACTATTAAGAATAAGTGCCCTTTACCAAGAATTGATGATTTATTCGATCAAGTTAAGGGGGCCACTATGTCCTCCAATATTGATTTATGATCATGGTATCACCAAATAAAAATTAAAGATGAGGGAATTTTTAAAACAACATTCAAAACTTGTATGGCGATTATGAATTTGTTGTTTTACCTTTCGGGCTCACTAATGCCCCTGCAACTTTTATGACCCTAATGCATGGGATTTTCCTTGATTTGTCTTGATTTTTATTGATGACATACTAATTTACTCAAAAATTTTGGAGAAACACAAGGAGCATTTACAGATAGTGCTCTAGAATTTAAGAGAAAATAAATTTTATGCCAAATATAGTAAATGCAACTTTTGTACCGATCAGATTCAATATCTGGGGCATGTCATTTCGTCAAAAGGCATAGCCATGGACCTTGAGAATATCAACACCATTTTGCAGTGGCATGTTCCAAATAATGTGGTGGATATATGATCATTCATGGGGCTTGCCAGATATTACCGTCGTTTTATTGAGGGCTTCTCCATAATTTCCTACCCCATAACATCGTTACAAAAGAAAGGGAAGGTCTTCAAATGGATAGCAGAATTCCAATCTAGCTTTGATGATTTGAAACATATACTAACTACAACCCCAGTATTAAAAGTTGTTGACCCTGCAAAGGAATTTACAATATGCACGGTTGCATGCCAAGAAGGTGTTGGAGGGGTGTTGGTGTAGGAAGGTAGGGTTGTAGCTTACGAATCATGTAAGCTAAAAGGATTATGAGAAAATATATTCTGCTTGTGACTTGGAATTAATGGCGGTAGTCCATGCTATTAAGGTATGACGACATTACTAGTTAGGGAAAATATTCCTTTTGATGACTGACCACAGTAGCTTAACAAGTTTTTTTAAGCAACCTGGTTTAAATGCACATCAAGCAAGGTGGACTGCCTTTTTAAGTGAGTTTGATTTTGATATTAAACACCTTAAAGGAAAAGAAAATCACATTGTTGATGCATTAAATAGAAAACTTCATTATGTATATGAAATTTTCTATAGTCAAATACAAATTAACTTTTCTGAGCAGATAAGAGAATTCGCCTTTAAGGACCCAAAACATAAATTCTTATGGCAAGAAGCAGAACAAATGAAAATAGTTGGGAAACAAAGTGATTACCGCATAGACAGTAATAATTTACTAATCTACAAGGAAAGGGTCTATGTAACTAATCAGATGGCAATCAAACAGATCATATTGGATGAATTTCATGGAAACCCCTATGTAAACCCTCTCGAATAACAAAAAATATTTTATGCCTTAAGGAAATGATACTTTTCGCCTGGTATGAGGAAGGATATCGCTCAGTAGTTATCTAAATGTCTAGAATGCCAGCAAGTTAAGGTTGAGCATCAACACCCGGTAGGGTTAATTCATTTGTTACCCATTCCTGAATGGAAATGGGATACTATTATGATACATTTCATAACTGGCCTACCCATATCTAAGAAACAAAATGATTCCATTATGGTAGACCCATTTTATCCCTGTGAAGTCCACCTACCAGACTTTTAAAATTGCTGACATATTCATGAAATAAATATTTAAATTTCGTGGCATGCCAAAGGTTATGATTTCAGATCGAGGCGTGAATTTTACTTCTACATTCTAGAAGGCTCCTTTTACTGATTCGGGTACTCTGATCTAGTTCAACACCATACCACCCACAAACGAATGGATAGATAAAACTGGCGAATCAAGTACTTGAGGACATGTTATGGATGTATGTAATGAAACAGTCGACAAGGTGGGGGAATACCTCCACTCGGTTGAGTTTTCCTACAATAACAGTTATCATGATTCCTTGAAGATGATCCTCTTCAAAGTATTGTATGGAAAAAGGTGAAAAACTCCTAGTAATTGGAACATATCTAAGGATAAGTTAATATTAAGATCTGACATGTTAGTGGAAATGGAGCAAACCATGAAGAAGGTCTGCTAGAATCTAATAGTTGCCCAAGACAGACAAAAAACATATGTTGATAAAAAGAGAACTTTCAGAGAATTTCAAGTTGGGGACCATCTATATGTAAGGACCAAACCTAGGAAAAGCACTTTGAGATGGGGGGTTGTGCAAAATTAACACCTCAGTATTGTGGACCCTTTTAGATTTTGGAAAGGTTGGGGCCAATTACATATCAACTAGCACTACCAAGCCATATGAAAGTTCACAATGTGTTTCATGTATCCTTATTAAAAAAATGCATATATGATTCCAGGCATATTATTAACTGGAAGGACGTAGAGGTAAAAATGAGAGTTATTTGCATGTATATATTTAGTTTTAGTTTCTACAAGGGATAGAAATTGACAATGTGTCATGTTATTGTCCAGGTAGAATCGGACGTAGAAATTCTGGTAGAGCACCTGCATATTCTCAATCATAGAGAAACAATGTTGCGGAGGCGAGCTATCACCAAGGTTAAATTGTAGTGGAGGCACTTTAGCACAGAAAATGCCACCTGGGAGGACGATAATTTCATGCGACAAGTGTATCCAGGCCTATTTCAAGGGTAGGAATGAACAATGGGGACGATATTCCACACAATGAAGGGAAGATGTAACACCCTCATCCATTGAGATAATTTTCATAATTACTATCATTTACTTTTGTTTTCGGCTTAAAGGAACATCTTTGTAAAACCCTTAACGATAAGTTACGTTATTTGTTAACTTTAATTAAAGTCGTGAGGGACGTGGAATTTGAATGAAAGGACCCAATAACGAATTCTTCTACTTCTGGATAGTTGGGGCAGTTATCTCCTTTCATATCCCTTGAGATAAAATATCTCAGAAGGGACAAGGAGGGGTTAGCCACCAGAAGGAGGCAGTACTACCTTGAGAGAGTGATATTGAATGTGTATGTAGAGCATTGCTTGGGGAGCATTATCTTAAGCTACTTCAGGGCTAGTGGAAACCTCCCTATCAAATGGAAAATTTGAAGGTTCCAAGCTAGACCAAGGGTGTCTAGAGGCCTGAGAATTAACCTATGAAGGTTATAATAACTAATTGTTCTAGAAAGTGAAAGATTAGGGGGGAATCTAAATGTAAATTCTAGTTCCATTGGAAGGGAGGTGTGGTCTCATCCATAATTCACTTTCCCTGCTAACTGTGGATCCAACAAATAAGTAGTAACAATATGTTTTGAGTTATGCTTCTTGTTTGAATAATGTAGTTAAGTAAGTAGTAGGTTAACTAATAGAAATGCAGAACAATTATCGAACTCAACTCTTACAAATAATACCAATAATGCTAAGTTTTGTATATCATTGCTTGATATTTTATTTTGATTTGAGATGTACCTAAATTGTTCTAGGAACTCAATACCATTAAAGAAAATTACAGTATGAGAATATGGGGTAATGAGTACCATTGGAAGAGAGAGTTAAAAGAAGAAAAACAATGTCAGCTAGGTGTCGTCTCTATACAAAGAAATACCCAAATAAATGACATTGAATATGCCTAACTGTAAGCTATACCTAGTAAATAGAAGATCTGTAATTATTGCCAGTAATTGGGTATAGTGGAAAGAAGTTGAAACTTTCACAAACTAGAAAGGGTTAGCTCATGGGAACTGATAGGAATGTCGGTAGAGCAGTCCCCGACCATAGTTTTTTAGCATATTAAACCACCATACACGTGGGTAATCAAGAGGTCCAGGCAAGCTAGAACTTGTCTCCTTTGGGAAAAAGTATCTAGATATTGGGATAATTTCTTAAAGGTTTGACAATCTCTTCGTGAGAAACAATGCCATTAGAGGAACAAATTTGGAAAGGCTTACAAATTAAACTCATGCACAATGAATCTCAACCAAGTAAATTATCTAGCTTACATTCGAATGTAGATAAAATGAAATTAAACAAGAAAGAGTAAATTTTGAGCCATAATATCTATAACTTGGAGAACGTACAAAAATTGTATTGCATTGCTTCAATAAAAAAAAACAAACAAAAAAGGTGATGTTCTTGCTTAACACTTAACAGAATTTACAAAAACGAAAAATGTGTTGTTCTTGCCTAATACATAAAAAATTATAATATACATATGGATGCAAAGAAATCCCAATCCAAGGGATTCGGCTATGGGTAATATGCAATAATTAAAACTCATCCAATTACCAAACTTCGGCTATAACAACCCTAATTGAATTAAGCAAACCCTCCTCTCAAAAATACCAGGAGGATGAACTTTGAACTTATTTTTGTTACATTCAACATCAGTAGAGACAAAAGAATAGGGACACGGGAAGAGCAATAGGCCAGGGTGCAGTCTGCCAAGCTGAATGAAAGGGAGCACCTGGGCACCTCTAGAAGCCAAGAATCAGTCACCCTTAAACCCGGACATAAAGTTTGTTAACCAGACTACACCAAAAGGGAAATGAGTAGATCATAAGATTTGGGTCACTGTAGTAATAAAGAGATAAACCACCAAGAAAATAAATGTAAAACTAGCACAATATTACTTGGGTTGGCCTCGAACAAATAAACTCCATTTGATGAATTTGGTTATCCTAGTAATGTGCTTCAACTGTTGCCAAAACATTGTAATTTTCCGCAGCCTCGGAACCCTGAAGGCCACGGGAATCTAAATATAGTGTCTCTTGAAAGGTGGAGCCAACGTTAGATGGTGACCCAATATGGAGAAGAAACAAAAGAAAAATAAACTCCCAAGCCTTATTACCCTTAGAACCTCAAGGGATCGAAATTCCAAGAGAAGAATAGGCTAAGAAACCTCATACCTTCTTAGCAGTTGCAAATGTCGACTTGTGTAGGTATCTCCTCTGCCATAAACATTGGGACAACAAAGGGCTTGTAGCGTTGCTTCTCCAAACAAGTAGAGGAGAAAATGACCAATAGTCGTGGCAAACCAGGAAGTTGTTACCCTAACCCTACCTGAAATGATCTGAACTGTTGGATTCCATGCCAAAGATCAACAGTGAGAGAGATGTTGTGTGGTTTCTTCAATTGCAAACACCTAAAGGGTGGGTACTGTGGATGGGTTCGAGAACCATCCATCATTAGTTCTATGTCAATGAGTAGTAAACCTTTGGGGAAGGACCAAGATTATAATGACAACCGATATATCACTTAAGGGTTATTCCAGGAGTTCGAATCTATTAATAAAAAAATATTAAACCAAAGTGTATTCATTTCTACTATCTATTCATTTGTATTATGGCTAGGACTTATAATAAGATGTAGGAAGTGAACCCGTGAGACAAGGTTGTTAATGAATTATCTTGCTAACAATATTTTTTTATTTTACCTTTGAATTTGTGTTTATCAATTACAAAGGGATATTGAAAGAGCATCAACAACAATTGTGTCTACAATAAGCAAGCTAAAAGGAACCTATGAGCCTGACCACTCCGACACTGATAAAATATCCTATGTTCGACCCGAAAGTGATGGAGCTCTCTCAAAAAAATGAATATATGGTTTTATCTTCAATTGTAAATGATAACCATATATAAGTTAGGTAGATGTCCATAGAATAAAAAGGTAAAAAAAAACATGAGCAATTCTAATATGTAAAATCAGAAATGATAAAAATATTTTTTTAAAATTTCTATATTTAAAATATATATAAAAAAACAAAAAAACTTACTAAAATGCTTCGTAATTCTCTACAACTACATGCTTCGTAAGTATGCCACTGCATGTTTAATGATTTAGACATTCGTTCAAGAAGTTCTACGATATAAATAAAATCTTAAGTGTCGAAACTTTTTAAAAAGTTCTAAATCTTTGACATGATTGTTAATATTAATATATAGCAACGATATCGCTAATGCATGTGTGTTCTTTCCATTTTCCCTGTCTAATCATGGGTTAAACATCTCAATGTAAAGGGGTTAAATTTTTATTAAAGGCGTTATGATTTTATTAAATTAAAATATTTTGAAAGGAGAGTTTTGAATTTTTTTTAGTTTTTAATATTGTTTTAAAAATAAGATATTTTATCAAATTTAAGAAAGGTTTGTTGTGGAATTTAAGAATTTATGTTTTTGTATTTTTATTTGGAATTAAATTAAAATATTTTTAAAATGAGATTTTTTATATTTTTGATTAAACATAGGATACTTTATATAAGATGAACAATTTTAATCATTATTTATAAAATGAGATCAAACATTGTAAAACTAGTGTTTTTATGTGGTTAAAAATCACAAAAGATCAAAGATTATAAAGTCAATATTGTTACATGCTTAAAACCCTTTCACGTAGTTATTTGAGGCAATCTTATTAATGTATTAAAAACAAATCATAATGGATTATCCACCATGACCATTCATACTCTTTAAATATAAATTATTGACCAATTCGATGTTAAGCCTATATTTAAGTGGTTAAAACCCTTTAATGTGGCCACTTGAGGTAATTTAGAAAAAAAACAAAAATCACAATGAATCATCCACCCTAGCCCTCCATGCTCTTAAAATAGACACTATGGACCAATCAAGTGTTTAGTATTAAGAAGAATATGAGTTATCAAATCACTATGTCTAGAACATATCATGATGGTCAACGTACAATTCAACAATTGCATATTAAAGAAACACACGTTTACCTAATAGACAAATTAAACCAAGTTGAATTTTACCAACTCATTAGTTATAATAGTTTCTCTTATCATATTGATATTCATTAATTTAATGATTTTGTTTAATATTTTTGTTATTATGTTGTTATCATTCCTAAAATAGGTCTTAAATGAAATTAGTTATGATGATTTTCGCTTAGTATTTTTGTTATTAAAAATGTCATCTTTGCTAAAATAGGTCACATCTTATTGCATACATTTATAGGTGTGATTTCCTAGGTATATTCGAGTAGAGGATTTCCCTAAAGGATGCCAACGTAAGAGACACCAATTTATGAACTCCTAATCTTAAGGGATAGCATAACAGTAGGGAGGATGTCTTTTTTAAATATGAGAAAGAGAATTCGATCATACAAATGGAGGCAAGATTTATGCAATACCCCGTCTTGATCCCAAACTGTAATGTATTTACATATGATACTTAGGTTAATGATTCGGTACATGCTAATTAGGGTGGTGAGTCAGGTGCTCTTGGGACATGTTTACATGTGTGTATACGTCTATTGGGCTTGTGAGCCAGTGTATATATATGTTTTGAGGTTGAGTGCTTTTGTGGTTTAGGCTAGAGAGTCTATGTGCTAAAAGGTTGACAATCCTAGGAGATGTGATATCTAAACATGCTGAGATTAATAAAATAACACCACGGATATAAACCAAGGAACAAAAGAAATTTAGGAGTCTAAGACTCCATGAAAAAGAAAGGTGCGGGGGAGGAACCAAGACATGGTTCCTCAACGAAATAATTATTGTTATTATCTATTCCTAAAGTAACATTATGGGATAATGCTAAAATATATGATAATAATATTTTAATTATTTATCCTAAGCTATAAATAAAAGGTAAATGGGGGGATAACTTCTAAGCATTCCATTTTATAAAAGGCTATTAGGATGATTGGGGTGTTGATTTTTAGGAGAACTAGTAGGTGTCTGATTACTATTACTTTAAGGACCCTAAGTGGTCCTGGATATGAAAGAAATTTTCCTTGGGTTGCCTCGAGGGAGGCTACAACCCTGGAGGATAAAATAGGGATAGATTTCCCTATGTGGGGCCTAGAGGGTACCTAAATACTCCTGAGAGAAACTAGAACTCCTGGAAACCTAGGGCTCAAAGACGCCCTAGTCAACCTAAGTTATACACCCTAGGAAGGTGGTGGCACAATATGATGGACATGAGTGTGATGAAGGGGGTGCACTACATTGAGTTGTATAAGTTGATGAGGGATGAAAGACTATAGGTTCGAGTGTTTCCATAGTTTGACAGCTTGGCCATAAATGTGTTTGGTATTGGTTATGTAATATAGCTATCTTTATGATAACTTTTATCCTTATGGAGTCATGGCGTAAGTTCAGGGATGATCCGTTTCTAATAGAGGTGGAGTACTGGAGTCTATTGGCTAGGAGGAACATCTAGGGTCTATAGCTAGTTGATAGTTTTCATTAGAATAAGTGTTGTGTGGTGTGTATATAATAATAATATATATATATATAATATATAATATTATATACATATGTTTCTTAGGTTATTTGTCTTACATATGTTTCAACAATAATAATATTCAAAATTGTTGGAACTCACAAAATTGGAAGATAGGTCTAAGATAAACATAAGATGAATATTATTAACAGAATATACATATAAATACACATTTTCCTGACCCTTGGTTTCATATTCCAAGGGTTCTTTGGGACTTCTCATGATTGTTGGCCTTTAATTAAGGATTTTTTCTTTCCACTCAAGTGAATGTGCCAAACTCACATAACCCCAAAGGATTATGTTTCCAACATTCCCCCTCCCCAATCCAAAGGAGTGTATATAAGTCTAAGGAGAGAGCTAAAATAAAAAAAAGTATATGGCAGCCAACGGCTAGATGTGCTCTCTGAAATGGTGGTGTAAGGAAGACCACAAACCAAATGATGTAGCAAAAGTTGAAGTCTTCTATTAGTGGTAGTTTAAGGCTAACCACCAACTCTAGAACTTGACCCGAAGTAGTTCCTAGAACAATTCTAAATCCAGCTAGAAGTTGAAGTCTTCTATGTAGTGGAATTTCTCCCTAATGATGTTTTAAAGATGACCACAAACTAATGAGATGGTTAGAATAAGCCAAAGTATTTTGCCAGTGGTGGTTTAAGGCTAACCACCAACCAAATCATTCTCATGAATCAGTGTTTGGCTACAACTTCAACTCTAGAACTAGTTGAATTTAGTTCTAGGCTTTAGCTACATATTTTGGTTCAAGATGTGGCCCGTTCTTGCTTGATATAACTCTAAATCTATTAGCTAACTACCAATTCCCCATGTGTCAGATATAAGGTGAGAAAATGAAAATATCTCCATTGCAACACGCGTCAATACTCGATAATGAACCCTGTGGTATGACCGATATATCTTCTTGTTTGTTGAAGACCATATTCAAGAAGCGATCCATCCAAGGTGAATCTTTGCTCTTGCAAAAGTATTATCTATCTGGATGATGATCAATATGTTTTCCATAATGCTCACAATAGTGAATATCAACATTGATCTTTCATGGGGACAATTTGATCACAATGTTGGAATTTAACAATATGAAGTGGACGTGGAAGAGGAGCAAGCGAAGATTAGTTATCCTGAATAAATCCAACAATTTGAAACTAGATTAATTTGGAGTAGTCCAGAATGTGAAATGTCACATCATTTTCATCTCCAAGACCGATTTTATGCTTTTTGTTGATAACTTCTTCCCAAGGTACAATCATGGGCTTGGGAAGTGCAAGTGAAACTTTTGCATATTCATATAAATTTTCTTCCAAAATTGTATTAATATTTTGATCACACGCTGACAACTGATAGGAATTAATCTCAAACAGCAAATTATTTTAAACAAGAACTAGATCATAATGTTGATTCATTTTTCTTAGTTCATCTTGTTGGAGTTGTGAGTCAAGGTTAAGAAACACAATCATGTCTCATGAATCTTGCAAACAAATTTGAATATTTGTGAGAATGGATTCGTCAATTTTGACTATATCATCAACATTAGAGAGTATAAAAGTGTTACATAACTCTAATACTTCATCAATTATATCCATTTAAAGACCTCAAAGGGTTTCTTGCAATTCCACACTTGAACAACCAATTAAAAATCTACAAATGGGAAAATAGTGAGAAAAAAAATATACGAACTTGGACTCTCAATACATCAAGAAGAAGAAGAAAAATCCAAACATTGTAAACCTCTACTAATAAAAGTATGCCCCTACAACAGACTTGATAAGTGACTTCATCAAGCCACTTCTATATCACAAAATTTTGACACAATCTTGAGCTTGATGATTGTCCAACGATCTGAGCTTACATATCCACTCTATAGTGTTTATCCGTGAAATAATTATTGTGCTTGGGCTATCATATCTCCTTGAATCATTATTGGAATCAATATGCCTCACTTATAAGCATATTTATTGTATATTTACCTTGTGTGTTCGATTATATTTTATGCCATCCTATATTGTTTCTCTGTCTAGTGCCCATAGTGGGAGAGGTTATTGTCGTTCACACTTCAATAAATTTCATGCCATCTTCGATTCAGGAGTTCAATTCCATTTCACCATTAAGAGCCCAGATTTAGTCTCGTAAGGGCTCTTGCATTGAGTGCATCCCATGTATATTTAGTAGTCAGAAGTTGGGAGTTTTGTTGTCTAAGTTTGGAAGAGTGAAATGGTGTGTGTTGGATTGGATGCATAGGCATTTTCCAAAGATTGAAGATGTGCCTCTCGAACTCGGCGCGTGATAATGAAAATCTCCATGATCCCAGGTGGACAAGAGGCCAAGATTTATGGTGCAAAAAAGGAGATTATTAGCAAGGCATCATTGAAATATTCCTCAGCCCTTAATGGTTACACCAAACGAAGTGTTTTCTCTTCACTGGCATGGTTTTTCATCCCCTTCTATTCAACGAATCATCTGTTTAACCAACATTTTTCCAAACACGCTTTGATCTATGGATTCTCCAATATTTACCAATTATAATGTATAAGAATATGACTGAGATGGTTTTTACAACCACATAAATTCATAAGCAATGGCATTAGTGAAATCAATTTATGAACAATTCATAAGATTTATCAATCGGAGCAATTTAAGACCAATTCACGAGATTTATGAGCCAAAGAACTTTATGAGCAATGGCATGATCTTTATATGCCTTTGATCATGATCAATTCCCTCTTACTTTCAATTCATGGCCCCTGTAGGATTTGAACCAACCCACTTCAACCACAACAAGTCCTCAACTATATTAACCTTAATCCTTAGCACCAAAATATTTTTTAGAACAAAAACACCTAAAAAGTTGGATTTTTATTTAATGTTTGTAATATTTGGATTTTCCTTGACAATTAAAAACATCTAAAAACCAATCACCAAAGTACACAATCTGAAGGGACTCAATCTTGGGACTGCATGGATGATGTGTTGGGTGTATTTTATATTCTTTCCACGACTAGCCTCACGCACGAAGCCGGGGGGTTAGAGGAGGGAAACAATTGCCCCCTTCATTGCATCAGGTGCACATGATCTAGGGCAACACCTCGAGAAAAAAAAAAAATAGACCCTATATTAGGTGGGTGGACCTACCTATGGTTTTTTGCATGGATTTCTCACATGTTTTAGGGATGATGGTTTTTTGCCCATGGTATTTTGTAGATTCGGCCAAGGGAAATACGGTTATGTTCTAATCCAGGGTTAATGGATTGGGGTTTATGGATGCTTCGGATGTATATATATGTATTGTAACATTGAAAGGAATATAAATAAAAATCAATCTAGTAGTCCTGGTTTTGGGATCCAGGGGAAATCTCTATGTATTTTTTTGTGTTTCTCGTCATTGTATATTTTCTATTTTTAAGAATTCGTTTGTAGGTAGTTTATGTACAGGATTATACCTGCATGATGGGAATCATAATAATGTAACAAATTGATCAAGGTAATGGATTTGAGAGGTTCAACCTACAGGAATAGCAAAAAATATAGAGACCCTACATGAGGGGAGGGTTCTATTAGAAAAGTAAAAATTGAGTGGTTTATAATAACAATGTTGATAGGTGCAGAGTCAACATACTTTGGAGATAACCTAAGCCTGCCTTGCTCTAATACCACTATAGTAAACACTCATGAAAATAGACAAAAATTAGATTAACATGAGATGCATATTATTAACAAATTATACATATAAAAAGACATTTTCCTGACCCTTGGTTTCAGATTCCAAGAGGTGTCTTGGACTTCTCATAATTGTTTGCCTTCACTTAAGGCTTTTCGCCTTCCACTCAAGTGAATGTGCCAAATTTACATAGCCCTAAAGGATTATGTTTCCAACAAAACCTTTAACTTTTATATCTTTGAAACCTTTTGTTATAGGTGAATTAGATTAGGTAGTTTGCATGGCTAAAAAGGTTGCAGGGCTAAAAAGGCCATTTCCATTATCATATCTCAAGATTCAACTACATTTAGGATAGTTAATATTTTATCTAAAGGTCCCATCAAAATTTGGCTTGATTATTCCAAGAATACTTATCTCCAATTTGATAAGGACATGGTCTTCTATTAGTTGAAGAATATGCTTCTTCCATATCCTAGTTTTGTAAAATATTTATCTCTTTGTTGTATTGATCCAAAACTGGTCATTATATAATTTTTTATTGATCTTGGTACCTTTTGGGTGGTAAAACTAGAGAATTGGCTTGTAAGGCCAATTTAGGCCCATTTTAGAGGTAGGTCTTAGTTTGGTGATTTAGAGTCGAGAAATTTCAAGATTCAATTTGAGATATCAAACACATTTTTTGGATTTAAAATTTTGTGAGATCAACTCAACTCCTAAACATTCTTCTAATCAAAATATTTACAATGGTGCAAAAATAGACACAATTGGAGTTGATGGAAGTTATATCTTATGCAATTTAACCTACCCTTGTGACCAAAATGGTCCCAAGTGGATGCAGCCATGTCGGCCCCCATTACTCATACATGTAGGGCTAGTTAAGCATGGAATTTTAAAATATTCTAGAGGGTCCAAAAACTTAAAATTAATTAAGGTTTGATGAATTTAAAATCCCTAACACTAACCCTAAATTACTATCATATTGTTAAATATTGGATCACTAGGAAAAAGAGGGGTTCCATTGTTTTACTGTTGTTATTTTTCCATGGTTTAGAAGAGCATCTAGAAATGAGATACTAAAACATATTAGAGGCAGTAGAAGATTTTGTAGCAAATATTAAAATCCAAGTGTCCATGGAAACTCCATAGTGAGTGTCCCTTTCTTTGTATTTGCATTTCATAACTAAAAAAAATAGAACAAAATATAGGCCTTACCTTCTAGCCGTGTTTCTCCTATATGGGTTTCATAGTTCACATCATGTGTTCATTTGTTTTTTTGTTTCATTTTTGTTTTATTGATTTACAAATTTTTTAGCATTACAATAGTCATATTAAATCTAATTTAGCCATATGTTTATTTCTTTGATTTTGGTTTTAGTTATTTCCAAAAGTTTGAGCACTACACTAATAATATTAAATCTAAATCTAAGATCTAAGGAAATGACTTGCATAACAAAATAATTCAGAATATAATAAAATTAATTTGTGATGAATTGATCCAATGGAATCTCCAAAACAATTTACAAATCATGTACTCTTGTATTTCATTGCATTTGGTTGTTTTGATAATGGCTATCTTAATAAAAAAGCATCCCCACACTACAATGAATCTCTGTGATTAGCTCCCTTTTTTTCTTCCAAGGACCATTTTAGTGTATTTTTCTCCATTTTTTTTTAAAAAGGCAGCGCTATTTATCAAGATGGCACTATTTTTGGCTTTTATTTAACTGGCCAAAACATTTAGGCTTTAATTTAGGTAATAATAGCACCAGAAATAACATCAAAAGTAAAGCCAAAAATAGCATCGAAAAATAGCACCATAAATTTTGTCATAAATAATGACAGAAACAGTGCCAGCAATTTCCCAAAAATAGAGCCAGTGATAGAATTGGTTTTAGCTCCTTTTTTGCACCTAAATTACCTCCTTGGTTAGCTCCTTTTTTTTCCCTAGATTTAGCGTTGGATGTGCCTAAATAGTTAATTAATTGACGCATTGGAGGTTAAGTGGATAGGGGCTTTGAGGATTATGGGATTTAGGGATTTGGGGTACAGGGATTAAGGGTTAAGGGATTATGGGTTAGGTTTTAAGGGATTAATGGTCAAGAGCTAAGGGATTTGGTGCTTATGGGTTAGGTAGTTTAATGGTTAATGGTTGGGATGTTTCAGGTTTGGATAGTCTGTCAAAGCTTGTTGTTACAAGATTACATTTCAATTTCTTTACTAATTTGGATTAACTAAGGTTCCAAGAGTTTTTGTTGTTACACAGAAAATTTATTAAGCATGTGTTTCATTTTCTAATCAAATTGGATCTAGGAAATCCAATTATTCATCCAATTAGTACATACCTCACCCTACCATAATACTGCATGAATAAACCATTCTAACAACATTAATTTTACAATTAAACCAATGTAATTGTCGTCGTTAGTACCAATATTCCTTCATCACTATTATTTTTTTCCTTTATTATTTGTTTTGTTACATCCAAATATTAGTGCAATCGTTCAGAAAATCCTTTTGATTTAAACATTTTGAATTGGTAATAAGGAGGAGTAACGTCGATAATTCCAACACCTTGACATTCTCTCCTAAGAAAGCATTTATATGCATTGAAGAAACTTTGTAAAAGGTTCCTATCTTTGTTGAGTAGTGTGCTTGTGAGCAGCTATCGGTGGAGTAGCAGTCAAACACGAACTTGAATTCGTTAATGTGTTGTTACAACATATGGAAGCATTGGAAATTTTTCTAAGGCCTGGATGACTAAGTTATTTTGAAAAATTACAGGAATTTAGTGAATTGGTCACTTTATAATTTTCCCAAGCCATAGTTTAACAACACTCTATGGTCAGGGGCTTCATAATTTTTTACAAAAGAAGTTATCGCAAAAGTGACAGGGTTTCCTTGGATAGGAGAATGGTCGTTCTCAAGGAAAGTGGCCAATCCTGAAGCTAAGGCCATATTATTATAGGAGGGAGAAGAATTGATGCCCAAGCATAAGGGTTTTGATAGAACATCTCTTCCTCACCCTTGGGAATATGTAGCCCTCTTCATCCAAAAATTCATTACCTATGAGGGTCGTTTTGGGATTATTTTCAATTATCACTTTCAATTGTTGGCACACTTGAGGTCAAGGTTGTTGATCAATTTACCATACTACTTTTTGAAGTCGTTACAACACATGGAATATGATTTGAAATGGGGAAAGCATCTAGAAACTTGCATCATTAACCATGCACTCATTAAATTAATCATCATGCATTCATTACAGAGACAAGGGAGCTAGTGGCATGTTTTGATAGTGAGACCTTTTGTTGGTGCAAATGAGGAGCATGAAGAGAGTGTTGAAGTAGCCCCTAGCACTAAAACAACATCAAGTACTGAAGTAGCACCCAATGTTGAAACAACACTTGCTGCTAAAACTGCTACATCTTCCAAGAGAAAGACAATTGCAAGCTCTAAGAGGAGCATGGATGATACACCTCCTATGACTGGTCGAAGGAACCCTAGCAGGTGGAGTTCCATTACAATGGCCCCTAGTTAATCCTAATGACAAAAGGATATGCAGATAGGATAACATATGTTGGTGTCTAGTGAGTCCTCAGAGGAAAGATGAGGTGTGTGCCCGATTGTAGAGTAAGTGATGCTGCAAGAAATTATTGGAACGACAGTTGTGCTTGAAACTAGAGCTGAGGAAGTGAATACCCCTTAAGGGACAAGGGAGTATCAATAAAGGTAATAATGTAGAAAAGGAAATTGAAAAGGCCAATTGGTGGAAGAAACCCTAGGAATAGGGTGTGAGTAGCTGTTATACTGGAAGAGACTCAAAAACCTACTACTACAATTGAGGGGGAATGTGTTGATATAGCTGGACTTGATGGATTTGAGGAGCAATAGGATAAAGAAAAGTAGGATAAGTCAGCAAAAGAAGGCCCCTCTACATTTGAAATCCCATATGTTACATTAGAGCTTGAACAAGAACCAAGAAATAGTAGGAGATAAAAGGACCAGTAATAGAAGAGAAGACCAAAAAAAATGCTACTTCACCAAGTAAGATGAAAATTAACCCTCTTGTTCAAATTGAAAATTTGAGAAAGGAAAATGAAGAGTTAAAGAAACAACTTGCCTTGGTTAAATAACAACTTCATTTTAAGAATGAAATTAAATTGGATATGTTGGAAGAGGATGTAGAAATGGCATCATCTACTGTCTTAGAAAAAAATTGTGAGGGTTGCCAACAAATCCTTGTGGAGACTAAATTCATGGAGAATATTATTTTTTCACTTGGAGTATAAGTGGGGGGATAGGAAAAATAATTTTGACTTGTTATTCCATAAGAACGTGTTGATGACTTTTTTGTTACACAAGAACCAACAGTCGAAGTAGAGCAAGAAGAAGAAAAATAGTCTACTAATCCACAAGAACATGTTTTTGATGTTATTGTTACATAAGAACCAGTATTTGAAATAGAGAAGACTGAAAATAAAAATACTATTGTACGACAAGAACCTATTGATAATGTTATTGTTACACAAGAACGGGTTGTTGAGATAGAGCAACAGGAGGAGAAAAGGGATCAGAAGGAGGATGTTAAAACAAATCATGTTAAATTTGAAGATTTGATGAGGGTATTAGAGTAGTGGGAGAAATTAGAGCTCTTTCCCAAAGATGAAGTCATCTTCCTAAAGTAGCACGAGGAAATGGTCAATAAGTTTAAGAAGGAGTGGGATGAAAAAAATAAGAATTGTTGAATTTGTGAAAAATCAGAAGGAGAGGAATCAAGTAATGAAACAGGTGAAGGAACTGCAAGGAGAAATTAAGTTGTTACAACAAGAAAAGGAGATAATTTATGATATCATTAATGGCTTATATTATGGTAGGCTTCCTTCTCCTTCTTATCCTTTATATTTGCAAGAAAAACATTATCCCTTCCAATTAACAGCCCTGAAGGAAAAGCAACCATATAAGACAAGGGAGATACACAACTTCCTGGAAACATTTCAAAGTGCTAATTTCTCATAACAATATTTGTTGTGCAAGTTGTACCTGCATGATCTCACTTTCTTTGGGGATGAATCATTTAATCTGACACCTTATGTGGGAGATGTATAACTCAGGGCTTTTGTTTCTTTTATGCAAAATCAGATAGGCTGGAACGCTGCCTATGATACTATAACAACTAAAAAAGAATGGGTAGAACTATTTATTAGTGGAGAACTTGGTTCAGTTGAATTTGTTGCGCACAAATACAATAAAATATGGTAGTTTCCAACCATTAAGACATTGTTGTAGGACCATCAAGAATCAGTTCTATGGAGATGGTAGAGAAATATACAAGGAGTGACTGAACTGGTGCCTTAGAAGGAAGCAAGTTGAGATGGTATCTTTTATGATAATAATTGAAGAAGGGAGACCCCTATTATTATCAGAATTTTGAGCAAGCACTTTCCAAATTTCATCAGTTTGTTAACTGTATCAGGAGGAGTGGTGCAAGTTGATTAGAACTTAAATTCAAGTTCCCTCTTGTTTGGCTACCCACCTTTTAGTATCAATATCCATATAGTATTACTGATAGTTTTTGGGAGGGATAATTGGTTATTTCTCAAGGATACAAGGTCAGAGGTGAAGAAATGACGGGAAAATACAACCTCACACAACTTCAATCTCATCATGTCAAGCATCATTGAAATGAGTCTACATGAGTACATGTAGAAGCTTAAGTTGGGGGGAGATGTTGGGTCATGGAATTGTCATCTTTTTCCTACTTATTTTCCTATTTATTTTATCCCTTTTTTACTGACACGACCATATATTATTATTGTAACATCTCTTATTCACCTAAGTATGTCATTTTTCACTTGTTGTTTTCTTAGTCCAATTCTACTTATAATTTTAAATTAGAACTACTTTCTTAGGCTACTTTTTATCATAAAACTAATGTATGGGTTGTTTCAAGTTTGGATAGTCTGTCGAGCTTATTGTTATAGGATTACATTTCAGTTCCTTTACCGATTTGGATTAATTAAGGTTTTGGGAGTTGTTGATGTTACACAGACAATTTCTTAAGCATTTGTTACCTTTCCTAATCAGATTGGATCTAGGAGTGTGTCAAATTCAAAAGAAACAACTCATCACTTGGAGATATTTTTGGAGCATCCAAATCATTTGGTTGAGATATTTTGTAAATCTATTTGTAATTAAAGGAAATTGTTATAGTTTTACCCCTTCCATGGAAATCATTGTGAAATTGTTAATATATTGTTTTATTTTAATATCACATGAGAATCAAAAGATTCCCATGATGATCTTCTCATTGTAATTAAGATCTATAAAAGAGAATATTGTTTTCCTCCAAGGGCTAGAGCGAATAATTGGAGAATAGGATTGGAAAGGAGAAACGCCAAGGATTTGTGATCCTAATACATTTATTAATGCAAATCTCAACTTTGTGGTTCAATAATTCCTTCTGAGTAGTTTGTGTGTATTTTAGTGCACCAACCCCTGCTGAGGAGGAAGGGCCCTCCTTCTTAGTAGGTATCACTAGTTAGTTAGAGTGGACTACATAATTGCATAAATATATCTCAGTTATGTGATTATTGTTATTGATTCTATTACAGTTAATTCTATGTGTAATTTAATTAATTTCAGTAAGCTTCAGATGGTGTGACATCTTATGTCCTGGACTGGTCTCTCAGTTTAGTGTGGCAGTGAATTATTTTCTTTGTTATTATAGTTTGGATTGCACTTCATTTTATGTGTGCAGATTGAATGAGTGATGGTTTTAAGGAGTGTTGTGACAATGGTTGAATGACAAATTAGATAAATATTTATCAGTTATGTGATTGTTGTTACTGCTGTTATTACAGTTAATTCTGTGTGTAATTTAATTAATTGCAATAATATTTGGATGGCGTGACAACTTAAATCTTGGAACAATCCCTCAATTTAGTGTGGTAGTGAATTATTTTCTTTGGTGTTATATTTTGGAGTGAACTTCCTTTTATGTGTGCATATTGAATGAGTGATGGTTTTCAGGAGCGTTGTGAGAGTGGTTGAATGATAGATTGCATAAATATTTCTTAGTTATGTGATTGTTATTTTTGGTGTTGTTACAGTTACTTTTGTGTGTAATTTAATTAACTGCAGTAAGCTTTGGATGTTGTGACAGCTTAAGTCCTGGACTAGTCCCTCGGTTTAGTGTGGCAGTGAATTATTTTCTTTGTTGTTACAGTTGGATTACATTTCCTTTTATCTATGTATATTGAATGAGTGATGGTTTTCAAGAGTGTTGTGAGAGTGGTTGAATGAAATATTGCATAAATATTTCTCAGTTATGTGATTGTTGTTATTGTTGTTGTTATAGTTATTTTTGTGTGTAATTTAATTAATTTCACTAAGCTTTGGATGCTATGACATCTTAAGTGTTAGACCAGTCCCTCAGTTTAGTGTGGTAGTGAATTATTTGCTTTGTTGTTATATTTTGGGGTACACTACCTTCTACATGTTCAAATTGAATGAGTGATGGTTATCAGGATTCAGGAGTGTTATGAGAGTGTTTGAATGAGTAGCTTGTTCTGCAATATTTCTTCGCATTGAATATGTGTGGAGTGTGTAACAGCTTTGTTGATTGTTAAGACTTTGTGTGCAATGACTTTGGGTTGAGATTGTTTTATACTAGTCATTATCTGCTTTAGCGTAGACTTTGCACAACAGTCTTGTAAAAATTAAAGCCTGCCTAGATTGATAATTAAATGTAAGAGCAAGTTGACCAACATTAAAATGCAAACAATATAAAAATAATGAAGTTAACAAAGTTTCTTATTCAAATCATTGTGAGATACGAGCATTAATATTTTATTAACTTTTGTTTCTTCATGAACATATGTTGATACAAAATTAATTGAAGAAACATTCAAGTAATCCTATTTTTTTCTTCCAACAATTCATACCATATCTTGAACAATTTAATCATATTGAAATAGGTAATTTGTATTGACACAAATAATTTTGAATCATTTCAAAGTTAAGGCTATAAGAGCCATCATTTTTTAAACATGGATTACAAATAATTTTGAAATTTTAGAATGTAGAATTTTGTAGAATTTTTCTACAAATCAGCTAGCTCTAGTACCATGTAGAACTTTTTCTACAAATCATCTAGCTCTGATACCATGTAGAAATTTCCCACCTGTAGATCACCTGGTAATGCAATGTACTAAAGCAAAACACTTGATCTACTTCTACAAACAATTTAGCGGAAGCTTAATCGAACATGAGAAACATCAATAAGAACACATTTAACTGATATTGGAGAAATCAAACACACATAACACATAAGATATAACCAGGGGAAATCACTAGCCTAAAACCCCATCTCTCTATTTCATACAAGTGGAAATATGTCTGAATTACACAAAGCCTTAGCTCGGAAGCTATCTAGCTCTCAGTACAATCCCTCTACTACTCATAGACAATCAAAGGCTTCTCAGAAACCTTCTCCTCTGCCCTCCAAGCCTCCTATTTCCTTGTGTATTTTCCTTGGGGTCCAATGCTGCCACCTGTGTGAATTGGCCTCTTCACACACTCACCAACCTCTGATCTAATTGCACAAACCGAAAGGAGATGAATCCTCCATCATGGATGAGCTTCCTTTATAGGAAAATATTCATCCAACTGATAGTACATTGTCCCACATCTGATCTCAACTGGGTCTCTGATAGAACTGACATGCATAAGTTATCCATGAGTTGAATACATATAGTTATCTGAAAATAATAGTTGTCACAATGCATGCAAGCATCAACAAGAATATATCTCATTAATTTAACAACTTGTTAAATTAATCTAACTGAACTTGACTAAGTTAAACTAAGTCAACTGATCCTCCTCAATATAGAATCATCCTTAATTCCTCAATCAGTGGAGAAAATCAAGGACACATTCCCCAATTAGTGGAGAAATAATTGCATGTTCTCACAAAGACTTCAAGTTTGATTTTCCTTAACTAATTAACTCAAACTGAATTAATTAATTAATATTCAAACTGTTGGTAAGACCAAATTTGAATTTACTTCCTATAGATAGATCGAGGACTGTTATAAATAGGAAGGGACCCAGAAATGCTATTTTTAGAAGATGTTATTTTTAGCAGTTTCACGTCTCACCCAAGGTGGCCAAAATGCTCATTAGCCAAACTGCTATTTTTAGAAGTGCTATTTTTATCAGTTCTATTTTTAGCACTTTCTAAATTTAGCATTTCTTGTTGCACACTTTTAAACATAGAAGTCTTGGTCATTAACATCATTGTCTGCAACAATGTCATCCAGTGTATCATTGTTAATGTTCATATGATCTTTCAACTAGTTAATATTATCATCATCCTAGTCTTGACTTGCATCATCTTCATCGTCACTGAAATTTAACTGTAGACCATCCATATTGTTACCAGATGTATTTGGATCATCATTTTCTATACCATCCATATTTTTGTCTTATGTAACATCATGTAACTCTGTATTTTTGTCTTCTTGTGCCTGAACATAGCCATCATCAACATTATCATGGATGTCAATTTATTTGATGTTCTCTAATCCCTCTCTCTCATTTTTTTGGCCATCATTATTTTTCTTAGTATCCACTAATGCATCATAAAATACATGCATTAATCTTGGATCATAATGTATGACAAATATCCATTTTGGGTCCAGAATATCTTCATAGAAAAATACATGCACATGAATGAGTACATACATATATTAGATGTATGTTATAACAATTTTGTTGATTAATAAACACATGTATATATTCAGAATAAACAATGTATTAATATATTATTGATCACTACCACTTCGTCTTTGAGTTAAAGAAGTACCTGATCATAATGAATTGGTAGAACATAAGGCTCCTTATCCTCTGGTGGGAACTTTGAGGAATCTATAAAAAACAATCCACTACGGGTCATGTCTTCATGTCCTATCAAATGCTTCATGTCATCTAAACTTAAAAAATACAACTTTTAAAATAGAGGTAATCCAACTCAATAATTTCTCATATTTTGCCAACATATTGTAGATTCCCTTTAATAATATTCTTTTATTTTGAGCTTGATCGACTGGATTGCTTGAAGTCAACCATGATGCCACAATCAAAGGATTGTCTCTTTATATCTACACATTATACATGATAATGTCAACCATATGCCCACATTGTTGGATATTTCTTTGCATGTGAAAGACCATTTATTTCGGTTAAAAGAAATACAATGATGAATATTATAATAGTTAATAGTGTCAAAATTGTAAGGAAACAACATTCTATAAAATTCCAACTGTACCTTTCTTTCACATCCTCTAGACATGTTGACTTCATCTTATGTTATGTTTGAATCTATACCAACATCTTTTATTTGATTTTGAATTTGTTCAGTAACCCATTCTAGTGTGCAATATTTGCCCCATTCCCCTTGCATATCAATAGGAAATGGGGTATTCCTTGGGTTTGATCTCTTAAATTATCTCCTTTCTTCTAACACTTCTTCTCTCTTTTATCATACAAATCAATCCATTTGTTCATAAAGTCCATATGGTACAAAATGAACTTGTCGAGTATAGCACTTTCATCTGCACCTATTACATGTCAACATGCTTATTTCAAACTCTAAAGGCTATATTATTAATTTGATAAATAAATTACAAAGTAAATTAATGACCTCAATAAAAACAACCACAATGATCATGAGTTCGTAATTTCTACTTGAACACCTCTAGATTGTGGTTTTTCTCCATCAATAATATATAATGCTCATTCTTCATCCCAAAATGTAATGTTCCAAACTTAAATAAACAATGATATGCAAAACAAAATCGATTTGTGACATGGGAAATTAAAACAATCAGCAAATGTTCATTAAAACACCAGAAGTGAGAAACAACTCATCCAATTTATTACTGAAATGGAGAAAGTACAATAATATAGATAAATGCACTTGGGATTGCCTCAAGGGCAAGCTTTACAGAACCCAAGTGATAAAACAATAATCTCGAAGCTGGAAATGGTTGCTCCTATAATGCTTGGAATTGTCCCTAGAAACAACGCTGCTAGCTGGAAAGGAACTACAGGACTCCCCGTCTATGGTGCTCATAAAATGTTGAAACTTTATATCTTGGATCCTTGTTGAAAACCTAGAAATGGTTTGGGATTAATCCAATCAATATTCCCTATGAAATCCTCAACAATTCTACACTGTCTACTGCAAAGGTACGTCTGAAAACCCCACCTCCGGTGCTCAAAAAAATCATGAAACCTTATATCTAGGATCCTTGTCAAAAACCTAGAAAAACACAGAAATGGGTTGGACAAATTTTGAACTTTCAAAATTGACCTCCAATATGCCCTACACCCTCCAAGTTGCTATGAAAAATGGCTTGCAAGAAACCTCAATGAAATCCTCCTCCAATCTCATGAAAATGCAGAAATCACTTCTCCAAATATTTCCCTTAACCTCCATAGTAAATTTCAACCTCAAAGACTAATATTCTACCCTCCACGTGAACACCCAGTGTTACCTCTACATTGGCCCAGGAAGTGCGAAAATAACCCTACTAAGTAGCACACTCCTCCATCTCCAAAACTTCTCCCAAATGCCAACAATCGTCCTATACCTCCTCTCCGAAAAATTCTTCACCCAAACTCCTCTGGAAGAGGCCACAAGCAAACTCACCCTCCTCTTCACTGCATCCTCTAGTAATACGCACCACCTAGAGATGGATGCAATCGTTGGGAATCACACTAAGATCATCCTCATAAAGAAATGAATGAAAACCTTCCTAGGGTAGCACTTGAAGTCCCCTGAAGAAAGGGTGAGCTATTCGCTTGAAGAACTCATGCTGAACAGCAAGTGACTTGGCTAAGCAGCTCAAGCGACCAAAGAGAAATTGATATAACCAAAAATATGAATGAATGAGATGAGGAGAGCTACCTTCCTTATATAGATTTCATGGAACACTTTTCCCTCCCATTTTTCCTCCATCATGGGCCCTCGCTTAACCAACATCATGCAAATTGAACTAGGGAGTGCGCAACTTAACTATAACACGAATAACTTTTCCTAAGTCTAATCTCCTAATAAAATCGAATGGGGTCCACTAGCTCCAAAATTGGCCCCATAATATAAAAATAATCTTGTTCCAAAATGATTTAGGAAGGGATATGACACAGAAGCGTGGCTCATCTTCGAAATCCTTACCAAGGAATTCACATAGGAAGAAAAATGCATCATTCAATACATAGCATTCAGCAATGCAACCTTTTTGATGTTCCTTTTGTCGAACATGTATTTTTAGAGTTTTCATAAATAACTCTCAAAGAAAAACATCCACCTTGTCGATACGACACTCACCAATTCAATGTCATCAACTAGGTGTATAAGTAAATGGACTTGTAGGTCCATGAAACTTGTAGGGAGCTCCTTCTCAAATACACATACAATTTCTACAATTTCCTTCTTCCTTTTTGGAACTTCACGTTCATGGATCTCCTTAGATGTCACCCACCTAATATAAGAATACTAAATTAGCATGAACCTTTAGGCAAAAAATAAAATGCAATACAATATCTCTATGTCACACATGAACATTCCATACCACATACCTTGAAAATGTTGACAATCGACTTATGGCATTCGTCAAGTCAATAGTACGACATGGATCTCCCCTAATTTCCAATGGCATGAACACATTTATCAAATATCATCATTATTTATTTTTGTCACACAATAGAGTATCATAATATATTTAGTACCTAATCAATTTTACCAATAAATTTAAATCATGATATCTAAAACCTTCATAAAATTATGAAAATAATGTGTTTTAAACCTTGTGATATGTTCATCGGTTATAAAAGCTTTATTTAATGATTAAACATAGCCAGTAGGTGTCCTTATTGAATGTATGACATTTTTTTAGTTGGTCTAGCTCTTTATTTTTCAAATCCATGCAGCTTCTACAACTTTTTCATTTTCCCTGTTTGGACACAAATGTTTTCTATCAAATTTGGTATGTGAAAGAGCAATATCTCTCCTCAAAGACAAGGTGTCCTTCTCTTTGCCCACTATATGTCGAAAAATTGAATCTGGGACATGTTTGATGATGTGCATGGGATCTAATATGTGATATATTAATAGATCCTTCCAATATGGGAGATCATAAACTATGGATTTCCTTTTCATCCCTTCTGGCATCTTAATTACAACTTGTTATGTTTCTTCCATAGAATCACCCCCATCAAAAAAATCTTGCCAAGCTTTCAAATTAGCATCTTCATACTTCTTAAGCCAATCAGTTGGACCCATAATCATGGGAGGGCCTATATTTTCAACTTTTCCATAAAATTGATTCTTGTGATGGTTTCTAAACCTATGATATGGTGATAGAAAAACCATTTTGTTTACATAAATATATTTATGAAGGCCTTTAGAATACCGTCCTTGAAATTTTTATGCACATCTTGGACATGCAAATATCCCCTTTGTTTGAAGCCCTGCAATTCAATAAGATTAATAACATTAAAAAAATAGTATAAAACTAAGTATGAAAGTTGGGATGACAATAAATTATGAGTGTAAGTAGGTAAAAAAATTATCTTACCGAAACAAAAACCAAGTCCTGGGAAATCAGGAATAGTCCAACATAGAACACTGTACAACATGAATGACCTATTTTATGGAGGACGTGATATGTCATGAATTCATATGCCTTTCCATAGTTTCATATCATCAATAAAAGGTGAAAGATAAACATCTATGTTTTTAACTTGAGGTTTTCCTAGAACAATGAGAGTCAGCATAAGGTGATCCTTTCTAACACTCAGCCATGGGGGAATATTGTATACTATCAATCTGACTGGCCAAACACTATAATTTGAGCTCATGAAAGAGAATGGGAACACTCCATTGCAATACCAAACCTGATACTACGAGGTTCATCTTTGAATTTTATTGGTCATTTTTCCTCTCTATGTTTCAATTCTTTGGAGTCCACCGGAATTAACATGAATCCATCTTTACTCCTATTATTTGCATGCCATTCCACCAATTGTGTGAGTGACTTGCAACGAAACATGCGTTGAAGTCTAGGTATAATTGGCATGTGACTTAAAACCTTCTTTGGAACTGTAGGACCTTGTACATCTATACAATATCTCTTCTCTTCGCATATAAGGCATTCTACCTCGTCTTGATATTCATCTATGTATAAAATTGAATCATTTTTACATGAAAAAATTTACTTATATTCAATCTCCAACTCAACCAACAGTTGATGCAACTCTTTGCAAGTTGATGGCAACACATTCTCTTCAGGAAATATTTTAGTTTTTAGTGCCCTGTAAGATTTCCAAAGATTAGATCAATTGAATGTTTGACTTATGATGAGCATGTTTGATATGCCAATCTATATTATGGCTATTCATATAAAATATATGGTTTTAAAGTATCCTTAAAAAAATATACACGAAGTTGATGAATGTTTACAAATTACGTACACCAATTGAAAATGCATTGTAAGAAATAGATTTCAACTCACTTCAGTAGGGTGGTGAATCCTTTGTCTAACCAAGCAAATAGTGACTTGATTTCTAATAATATTAATGTGCATGTCATTTTTGAGGTTCTACTTGCACCCGATTTGAACACGGGTGTCTTTGTTGCTTTCTTGATGGATTCTTTCAGCAGGTTGTTATCATCAACGTTACATTGGTGGTAACCAACCCTGTTATCATCATTACTGTCAACTATATGATCATTATTGTCATCATTGTTTCCATCCCCAAAGAAACATGTAAGCATTTCATTCAATCCTTCTTCATGCACTGCATTTTCACTTTCATGATCATCATCATTAGGGTCACTAGGTAGCATGTCATCAATGTATGCAAATCTCATCAATTGTTCAAATTTCTCAGGTGGTAGAGTCCTCTTTAAATATGTTATTTTCACCCTGGTATGGTTTAAAGGATGGTTTGGATCATCTTTTCCAAATCTTAATAGCCTAGTTGGATTAGTTTGGGTATTAGTAGTCGTTCTTTCATCATCATCTTTTATCTATTGACAAACGCAACCATTATTGAATTTTTGGCAAGAATTGGATAAATCATAAATGTATCAATTTCAAAGAAATATAATCAAATATCACTTAAAAAATCCCATGCCATGTTCTATAGTCTTGACCAACCTCTTCTTAAGTGAAATTATTATTATTTATTATTATTATTATTATATTATTTTATTTATATTTTTTTTTTTTTTTTTTTTTTTTTTTTTTTTTTTTTTTGAAGTATCCATTGTCATATCCTCTTCCACCCACTCTGTTCTTCATGATTTAGCAATTTTAGGTCCACGTCCACATACATATGTTTTTTTCTTTTGCTAGTTGAACGCTTAGGTTGTGCACTTGTTCCAATCTCCATCTGAAATATCAACAACATGCATTAATTTATTTCAAAATTGGACAATACACTATAAATTATAATAATTTTTTGAAAAAGGATGGACGTATCACAAAATGTTTTCTAGGTTAAGTCAAAATTTGATTACCTTATTTCCTGCAACATTCATTGTGTCCTTATTTGATATGACATGATCTGTTGCCATGGATTTTCCTTGCCCCTATAATACATAACATAGTCAATGATGTTTATTACACCAATTATATAATTTCAGCCAACATGTTATCCAACACAAAACCTCACTTTACTCATACATTTGACATATCAATATCATGTTTGGGATTTGAAAAAAACAACAACATATTTTATATAACTTTATCTCATCTATGTCGTAGCATTTTTGAATTCATAAACACCATTCTCCTTTGCTTGAGGTTCTTTTGTATTCTTACCTTTATTATATATGCAAATTTTGTATTTGATTCTATGGAAACCCACTTTCCTCTCATTGATTTAGTAGATCTACATCGTCCATGTCCTTTTCCCATGGCCTCCTCTAGATCCTGTAATACACAAAAATTGCATTAGTCACATAACATCTATGCACTTTGTTGTTTCTCCATCTAATTTTCTAAAAAAAACAGTCAATTTAAGCGTAGTTGGTTTTCACTGCACCTTTCTATCTAAAATGCCCCTATTTTCAATATATACCCTTTTTGTTAATTTCTACTCCCAATATAGTGACATGACATAACTCTTATAAATATATAGATGAGGATTATGAAAACTAATGGAATACTTTTTCTTTTTCCTTTTCATATTTTCATTTAACTTATTTCAAATCTTCCATCCATAATTTTAAACCACCAAATATTTGTATTTTTGTATGTTTAAAAAAAAATCTTGACCCCATATGCTAGAGAATATACTATTTTCAAATTTTGTTATAAGTCTTTTAAATGAACTCAATATATAGTATAATAATTAGTATAATTTAACTTGTGCATGAGATATATTTTCAGCGTCATCATCCACCCTATAAAGGAATAAAGAGTGAGTGGCAGCATCGAAAAATTTTGTGTCACATGTATACATAATCACTAAGCAACACAACCTTTAAAGGTCAAAATGCATGTATGTGACTATAACTAGCGGGTTGTTTTTTTTTTGTTATTCAAAAGTGCTTTGGTTAGATTTTCAAAATAGCATAGCTTACAAAAAGATATCTCAATAGTCCCCACTCTCTTGGGACAAAAAGACATTGTGAGATTGGGGACTAGAGCATACCAGTGAGGACAAATTACATGCATTATTTCTTATAAGTGTTGAGGCCTTATCCTACTAACATAGACACAAAAAGAAGCCTAAGTTGACAACAACATGTCAGGGGGGGTGGGGAGGAATTATAGGAGGAGCTATGAAATACCCAACACGGTCATGAATGTGGAAGTCGATGTGCTCCACTCGAGCTTCCAAGTTGCGAAGATGGTCATTGGTACATCGCTGACTACGTCAGAGGTTGTCCAGTTGTTGTAGGATTTCACTCTCTTTTTATTGAATATCTGTCAGATACACCACAATCTCATTATGATCCTCATATGTGTGCTCCCTGAGGATATCAATATCAAGTTGAAGGTGGCGCAACTACTCTTCTATAGTGTCCAATGAGGTCAGATCTACAAGGTTGCCTAAAGAATTGGCTAGATAAATAGCCTCAGCATCCTCGGTTTCTCAACTAGCCAAATTGGCGAAAGATGAAGAGTGCCTAGGCTCGAGATGACCAGCCTGAGCTAGATGACCCCTCTCTCGACAAGGATGGCCCCATTGTCGGGGCATGTTAAAATCAATAGTAGATGATGGAAAACAATAGGAGGAAGTCATGGAGGATGTTGTATCCCACCTAAAAAAGACGTAGTCAAACCCAAAACCACGAGGCCACTGCCCTACTACCATATAAACTTCCATATTTCCACCAAAACCCAAAGAGGCAAACAAATCTAAGACCTCCCAAACCAGAGCACAAGGAAGAGAAGCTTTTGTTGGCAAATGAATCTAAGACATGCCAGACTGGAGCACAAGGAACAGAAGCCTTCTCAAGAAAATGCCAAGTATACCACTAGTCATGTGCACAACCTTAATTGGGGGAGAGGAGAGTGCAAGTACCTGTAAGAAAAGGAGTAATGCCAAAACCATGAAGCCAAATTCCCAAAATTAAAACACAATTCACACATCTGAGAGAACCCAGAGGAGCATGAGTGGACAAAGGAGGAGCCAACAATGGCCACCAGCGTTGTAGAAGCCTTTGAAGTTGAACCATGATTGTCTACATTCTAGGGTCCTAAGGGCAAACCAAGAGGCAGTATACAACCCGCGCTCGGAGGCAGACCACAGCTTCCTTTCTTCTCATCCGATGCCAAAGCCCCAATGGGACACCATGAACCTGGACCCAAGCACCTTCACAAACCTCCAAACCCAAATTCATCTCTCGAATTGCTGAAATAAGATGCACAGTTTTCCTACCAGTGAATTTAAAGACTGCCTGTGGGGAGGGTTTCATCGCGTTGCAGTAATGAATGCAAGTGCAGAGTGTCCAGGCTCTATCAGTTCCCACATGGAGGAGGATTTGGCCCCAAAGGCCTCGGATGAGACAAATGGGCGTTGGGAAGAGCACCCCCATCGGGGGAACTAGTGGGTTGCTACATTATGAGTCATTGGTTATTAAAAAAAATAGAAATTTTGAAATCACACAAAATTCATTAGTGGGCTAGGAAAATATGACATAAAACACCTTCATTACAAGGTCAAAACACCATTTATAGGGCTTTACATCAACCAACATTTCAGCTTACCCCATGTGCCTATGCACATTGGACATCCAATATTGGTATTCAAACCTCATAAAAAAATAAAAATAACATGGAAGCCTCCCACATCGACATTGCAAAGTGCAAAGATGACAATGAATACAAATTAGACCAAATTGAAAAAAAAAAAAAACTACAAATCTATAATTGGCGCGCACAATGGATAAACCTATTGTGTATCTTGACTATTCGACCAAAACGATGCAATACATTCACCACAATTCCATTCTCATACTCAACAATTGCAAATCGAGGGAACTTTGAAGTTCTGGGCAAAGTTGGAGTAGACCATGATTGGAGCAATACGTTGGGCTATAAAAGAAAATAACTAATTGATTGGATCTATGTTGATGGTGGGCAGAGATATCGATGGACCTCTCCTCCCCTGTTGTGGATTTTAAATAAAAAAAATTGATTTATGGGTGTGATTCAGCCTCTAGCAGTCACAAAATCAATTTGTGCATCTCATTCACCCCTACCAAAGATGAAAATAAAACCCATGTCCATCCATTTTACACTACTTTTGTTTAAAATAGTTAGAGGGAAGGGAGCAAAATGTAGGGAGAAAAGAGAAGGGATTTTCCACAATCTGGAGGAAAAACAATTGCCTTAGGACACTAAAAAATGTCAAGTAGAAGCAAAGGGAAACGAGCAAAGGGATATGCTTCTTGCGAGAATGATGTATTTCATACTCAATTTATAGATTTTCACAAGTTTCCATTGCTTGTTTGAATTGTATTTTTTAGTTTTTAGTTTCAAAATTATAAAAGAAGAAATTAGGGTTTATTTTTATATTTCTAATTTTAAAATAAAAATAAAATAAAAAAATTATTGTACATATCTAGGGACATGATAAAGAGAAATTGAAAGAGGTAATGGATTCTATATTGGGGGTAGAATCAGGGAATAAACTAGAAGGTATGGACTTGTCCATGTTTTCCAAAAACGTGGAAGAACATACTAAAGGCATTGAAATAGACCAACCAAAGAAACTCTATCAAATGGAATCGATCGATTCCCCATCAACTCTTGGATCAAGAAAAAGATATAGGAAAAAAACAATCACAATGACCTCTAAGAATGTGGAACAAGGAACAGAGACATCTAATGTCCCACCCACTCTTGGGACACAGATTTCTTCCACTGAAAGTACAAGTACTTATGTATATTGCATTGGTACATATGAAACCAAGGTAGAATATGATGTTGTCTTTGGGGATATCAAGATGACAGATGTCGGGAAAGTGTTCAATCATAGGTTGAAGTAATCATGCCTTAAATGCTTCAAATAGAATCTACATCTCCATTATCAAATATACCCATGCACCTTCAAAAGGCAGTCATCAATGACATGCAAACTGAATTTAGGACAGGTTGGTCAATAAAGCAAGTAAAAATCCAAATGACTCAAAACTGAAATAAATTTCGTTGCAACCAAATGAAAAAGATAAAACAAATTCTTCTTGAGATAAAGGCCAAAATAAGGCCAATTGATGTAAGCGTGAAATCAAGGAAAGAGATCGTGAAAGAATGTGATAGAGCATATGCACGGAGGAAGTCCGGTGAGGAGAGCATACGAATATTTAAATTTGGTCATAAAATTATTTCAAATTCATTAAATTTTTTTTATATTTTACTAGTGCATAATTAAATTGAATTAGTGTATATTTTAGCACAAGGCCTCGAAGCCCAAGCTTGCCAAATATCGTGACACACATCACGGTGGCCAAACAGGTTTAGAAGCCTTAGCATGCAAATTTGTAGGTATATTTAATATCTGAAATTATATATTTTTTCATTTTGTACAAAAAGTAAATAACTGGATATTAATTACTTTAACTTGTCCATCTGTCATGTTTGGACAGGAGAAACAATATGGTCATTATCCATCAAAATTGGGATTTGATATGATACAAAACAAAAAGTGGTTTGATTTTGTCATTTGGATGGAGAATAAGGCATCATTAGTTGACTTTCAATAACTTATTTGGGTATTGTTATGTTAGTATGTCAATTTGCATTTCTTGTGTTGATTTGTTTATTTATGTGTAGCTTGAGTTCTTTTGTGCTCCCATCAGTCATAGCACCCTTATAAATCACCAACCTTTCACTATGATCAATTTCTTAAAAGTCAATATCCAATCATGGATTTATCAAGTCATTTGCCAAAAACCCTAGGCCAAAGGAAGGATGCAAGACCATGTAGTACATAACCCATAGACAAAAAAACAGATTACATGGGATTGATTATAGATGTTTGGGTTGAGAGCACATTACATGGGATTGATTATGGACCCAAGATACATGTGTTGAGGAGCACGGGATGATTGTCTTAGAAATCAAGAAGCCTTGTGATGAATAGCACTTGACACTTGCAACCCATGCTTGGAGAGTGCACCACTTGAGAATTGGTCTCTTGATCTGTATACCTTGGAAAGAGAGCACTTCACTTGGAGACCTTATCTTTTGCATTAAATTAAATTGCTTGTGTAATTAGTCCATTTACCAATGTTGGCCTCCTTCACCTACTTTGTATAGAGGGAAGAGAATGTATTTTTCTACACTATACTCATTATTCCATCTATATAATTGTCATGAAGAGTTCTTAGTGCTTGTGTGATGCAATAGAGGAAGACCTAGAGTTTGTGACATAAACCCTAGAGAAGAAATGAAGACGAATGCCAACACTAGCGATGATCTTGATTCTTATCACTTGTCTTAGCAGTTATTTTCCATATGGTAGGATGAAGGGTGTATTGAGGTCTAAATATATATATATATAATTATATATATATATATATTATATATTGAATGAATTAAGAAGATATGTAGGGACATGGCTATTAGTTTACAAACATTTACAATGTAGGCCTATGTTAGAGCTTGTTTGAACTTTGAAGGCATGGTTTGAAAGAAAGGACTTCAAACTCTATAAGGCACTTCCCTTTATAGTCCTCTCAGAGTATGGTTAGCACACAAATTGATGATTTTTCAAAACAAAATTCTTCCTACATTCTATATTACATCACAAATATGCTCACTATTCTAGCTCTATCAGACCCTTATTAATCCTAAAATAATAAGACAAGTGGGGGAGGCGATGATAGACCTTTAGATGTAATGTGAACTAGTTTTTGGAGAAATTAATGAAAAAATCAATTGGCCTACTTATCTATGATTATAGCCTTTAAAATTGATGTCATAGTATGGAGAGAAGAACATAAAAATATTGAGATTTAAAGCATAGGGCTAAACAAAATCCTATGCATTAGATCTACAACAGAGAACATGAAATGAAAGAAAATAAGATGCAGAGACTGTGGAGTGATTCATTAATGTTTCTTAGATAAAATTCATAGGTATCTCAACTATTCACACAACATTGATAAATATGTTAATGAAAGAAACGAATAACTTTATTACACATGTCTCATAAAAAGAATAACACAAATGCAAAGTTATTAAAAAACGCCTCTTTGGTTGTCCACTTTCAAGCTTTGATAAGGAAGATGAAATAGTTTATTGTTACAACATCCATTGTTGTAGCATTTGTTATGACATATGTTGTTACAACATTTGCTTCTTAATCCATTGTTACCTATGTTTATGCTTCTCAATTTATTTTCTTGATATCTCAAGTGTTGGTGTAGTATTGGGTGGCAAAAACACCTCTTTGGCTACCCACTTTCAAGCTTTGACAAGCAAGATGAAATGGTTTTCTACCCCCTCAATTGTTACAACATCCGTTGTTACAACATCTGCTATAATGGTCACTTTTTAATTAGATTCAATAGTAGCAATTGTTATAGCATCATCTTTTACAGTAGTTTCAGCATTTGCAACAGTAATGAGTTTTACAACGTCAGTTGTTACAACATTTTCAAAGTATTTAACATTGACATGTTGTTATGGCATTTGTTCTTACAACATCTATTGTTACAATATTAGCTTCTCAATCCATTTTTTACCTATGTTTGTGCTCCTCAATTTGTTTTCTTGATCCCCCAAGTGCTGATGTAGTGTTGGGTGGCAGAAACACCTCTTTGGCTGCCCACTTTCAAGCTTTGACAAGCAAGATGGAATGGCTTTCTACTTCCTCAATTGTTATAACATTTGTTGTTAGAACATTCATTGCTTATGTTGTAATGGTCATTGTTTAAGTAGTTTCAATAATAGTAGTTGTTATAGCATACAATTTTACATCATTTTCAATAGTAATGGGTGTTACAACATTAGTCGTTACATAATTTTCAATAGATTTAACATTGACATGCAATTATGGCATCTGTTGTTACAACATTTGTTGTTGTAAAATCCGTTGTTACAACATTTGCATCTCAATATGTTGTTACCTATTTTTGTGCTTCTCAATTTGTTTTCTTGATCCCCCACGTACTAGTGTAGTGTTGGGTCACATAAACAACTCTTTGGCTACCCGCTTTCAAGCTTTGACAAGCAATATGAAATGGTTTTCTACCCCTTCAATTGTTACAACATATGTTGTTACAACATCTGTTGTTACAACATATGTTGTTACAACATCTGTTGTTACAAAATATATCGTTATAGATTCCATTGTAATGAGTATTGTTTTAGTAGTTTCAATAGTAGCATATGTTATAGCATCATATTTGATAGCAGTTCTAGTATTTTCAAAAGTAATGAGTGTTACATCATCAGTTGTTACAGCATTTTCATCTTATTTAATATTGACATGTTGTTATGGCATCTATTGTTACAACATCCTTTGTTACGGTATCTGTTTTCAATCTATTATTACCTATGTTTTTGCTTCTCAATTTTTTTTCTTAATCCCCCATGTTGTATCTTTATAGATAGTCCTCAGCTGAAGAATTATGTCAAAGCATCAATGTGAGGAATTGAGAAGAATTGAAAGAGGAATTTAGAAGGCTAAACATTATCCCTGAACATTTAATCATCTAATAATAATAGAGACGTATAGATAACCTTTTATAGTCAACACAAATATATCCAAGTACAACATAGAAGCAACAATATAAAGATTTATGGGCAGTAAAATAAACAGATTGTTCAATTTCTAATTCAATTGTGAACATAAATTTACAGAGGGATGCCAGGGAGATTGATACTCAATCTAGCCCTTCCCAATGTCCTATACTATTCTCAAATATAAGAAAAAATTGACTATCAAATTAAAATGAGAACTCACAAATACACAATTATTGTCATGAACAAAAATCAAAATCCTTTTATTATATTCAAGTTGAAAGTATTACAGCAATATTACAAAAACTTACTCCAGGTATCAACCCTTTCTTATTCAAAAATAAGGTATATATAAAGTTCTTTACAAAATATCTTATCTCTTAAAATATTTACATTCAAAGTATCCTTTATCCAAAGCCTTGGATAATATTTAAACAACTTTTAAGTTTTAACTAAAAATAGAAAACTACTCCAAAAATGTCTACGAGCTTGATTTATGCATTCAGGTTCAATATATTTGAAACTACTCTATTCTTGTTGCTTAAAATGCTTAATAGTTGTGATCTATTGCTAATATGTTGCATTGATAAGCTGAATTTGAACAAATTTGGCCAATTGCTCCCATTCTTCATATGTTGGGTAACTGAGATCTGTCATATGTTTTTATGATTCATCTACATCAATATACTTCTCAAAAAAAGTTTTACTATGAATAAGTGTTTAATTTCATAGCAGATGAAAAGGTCATTAGCTAACATTTGAAGTAGATTCTGACTACTAATCTCTCCCTTGATTCTAGCAAACTTGGTCATGTCCCTTGCCTCTCTATTCAACAATCTTTCATATTGATCTTTTGTTACCATCTGGCCATATGAATTCTTAAAATATGGAATACCTCTCTCTTGCAGAATAGAAAATTTTTTGTAGAATTTATTGATTTGCACTTGAATATTTTCACACTTTTCCTTTGTCTTCAGCATCATATTTTTCTTCATGATAACTATTCTAGTCTAAATAGTTGATTATGTTATGTCTACAATTCATATTTCTTGAAGTTCTTCTTTGGACCTTGTGTTTAGAGCTTATATTATCTGACTTACTTGTCCAGGTTTATTTCCCAATTGTATTTAGATGTCATTAATAGATTCTTTGGCTCTTTAATTCAACTCCTCATGTTCTACAATAATCTCCATAGACTGTCAAATATCAGACACAAATGACATAATTTCTATCCAAATTTGTTCTTTGTCACGTGATAAACATTGAATATTGTTAGAACTGCTCAAATATTGTTCTAATTGCTTTTGTAAATTTGCATTTTTCTTTATTTCCTCGACTAAGGCATTGTCTAATTTCTTTTTGTTCATCTCAGCTTTGTCCAATTTTTGTTTCAATCTGTCAATCTCAACATCCTTTAGTTTAACAGAATATAATGCCTTTGATAGATATTATGTAGTAATATCTTTTGTGGAACCTGTTTCTGTTGCTATAATTACTACACTATTAGTTTGGGCTTTCTCTTTTAATAATTATTCCATCCTTTCTTGCATTTTATTAATCTACACATTTTGTTCAATTATGTATGATAATAGAGTTTTCTTCTCCTCCTCTAATCCTCTAATTTCTTTTGTATGGGGATGCTCTGTTGTGGGGAACTTCAGCTGTCTTCTAAGTGCTTGAATATCTTCATTTTTCTTCTTAACAATCTCTTGAGTTGCATCCACATTTTTTGGATCCAAACCTAATTTAATTACAAGATCTTCCAGTGATTTGATCCTAACATCCTTCGTCAGAGAAGAATTATTTTCCATTTTAAGTTCTGCAATAGTATTATTCAAATAATTCTACAATTTTGATACAGCTGAAGCAGAACTAGTGAGAGAGGAATATATCATCTCACCAATTTGTCTATGCATATCAATATGATCTATAGGATGGATTTGTTTAGTATTGAAAGATAAAACAGAAGTCTTATAATCGCTAACAGCTTTAGGAGCATAAACTTTAGGTTAAAAAATACTGACTTAAATTCACCTTTTTCAGTATCAAGAGATGAAAGCAACATGATTTTAGTGGAAGAAGTTTGCTTCCAAAACTTGATATAAGTTACTTCCTTCAAAGCGTCATTATTTTTCTTCATTTCCAAAAACTCAAAAAATATGTTTTGGTTAGAATAAGAAGAAGGAGAAGATTGTTCTATCCCTAGATCCACTTCTCGCATTCTAAAAATAGGCTCACTTGAAACAACAATAGTAGTTGGTGAAGAAATGTCGAATGAGACAGTTTTTGATATTTCTCCCTCTATATTGTTTGTCTTCTTTCTCTTCTATACTCTAAATTGTTCCATTTATGACTTTAATAAGCTTTGATCTATCCTCTTAAGTTATTTTTATTTCATTAGAGGTGTAACCAAAATCTTATGTCCTGTTAACTGCTCCACAATTTATTCTTTTGTCACTTCCTGCAAACTTTTTTCCTCCTAGGTGTCCTTACTAGCAAAATTCTCTATCTCAGGCTTGGACACATGAAAATAAGGTGGGGATTTCTGTTGAACTATGATGGCTGAAATTATCCCAATGGGGCCATGTGGCCAAGTAAACCCCAATTTAAACTTCATTTATGCCAATAATTGTTCCACCTCTTTGTTGACCTTCGATTCACTATAAATGGCCATACTTATGCCTTCAGTTTAAACAAGGCATGTTTCCTTCTAGGTAAAAAATGCACTTGATCTACATTGAGGCTTTGCCTAATGAATTCAAGTGCAAAAATACACATAGGAAAAAAATGGCAACTAATAGGGTGGAAGTTCACACCCATACAATCTAATTTCTGTAAAATGTTGGTACAAATACCAATCACCAATCCTTGTTTGTTCACTAAGTTGCATAATCCTTTTGATTTCAGGTGAAATTCTGGGAGGACTATCACTAATCAATAAACTATAGCATATGTGAAGAAATTTGTTCACAAAATTAGTGAAGGAAAACTCCTTAGAATTTCTTCTGACCAAGGACGTCCAATGAATCGCAGATCATTGATTCCCTTATGGATCCTGCTTTTGAAATTATATTGGGAATCTGTCTGACTGATAATACAAAAACAAATACACCAAGACTGATTGATATTTAAAAATAAAAAAACCTCTAAATTTAAGAAGTTGGTCATGAATGGCCTCAGATAAAAATTGGCTGAAATTGAATAAGATTTGTAGTTTTTGATTCTGGAAAAAAATTGATAGAAAATCTAGAACTACTTCATGCACTTTCTCATCACTCTAATACCCTAAAATACAATATAAATTGGATATGATTTTTCTTGAAAATTCTAGAAACGTTGATGAAGGGTAAGGTAGACTATGAGTGGGATATTAGTCATGAATAATTCAAAAATAGTTGTTGTTTTTTCAAAAGTTGACATCTAATATATTTCCAAGAGAAATTCACTAGAGAATGGGTGCAAATATATGGTAAAAGATATGCACGGGGCTTTTAAAATGGACTCAGGAGTTACAGAAAACATGGTTTCACCATTTTGAGCAATTATGGTCTTCTCACTAGGTAAGTACCTATCTACACAGCATACTATACATTTCGGAAAAGGATGAGTTTGAATAAATATAAACTGGGGTAAAAAGGAATCCCATAGAGAAAACTCATTGCTATTATCTTGAAACCTTTGGGAAGTTGAATTCTGCAATTCCTATAGGTCAAACTCTGAGTTTGTATCTTCTATTTTTCCTTCCCTATCAACTAAGGGAAATTCATCAGTTTTTGGGAGGGTTTCAAACTGAACCTGAGACTCTTTTCATTTATTTTAACTCATTTTTAACTATCAACTTGCAGCAAAGAGCAGAATTACTTGTAAAATGTACTCTTGTATTTCTAAGTTGTTGCTGAGGGCTTTCTATAATTCCGTACTTTGATTCTCTATGTATGGTGACTGAACGAAATGTGAGAGGGAACAGAAAAATGTGGGAGCGGTTATATTATGAATGGGAGTGAGAAAGTAGTGGAATGAACATTCAGAAAAGGGGAATATTTAGAATTAAATGGAAAATGGTCAATAAAATGGTGGCAGAGATAATTATTACCAAAAACCAAGAATGGTTTTTTGCACAAGGGGTAGGCAATAAGTGGTAATGAGTCAAGGGGGGGTGCACAATTCATATTTCATTGCCACATTGCTATTTTTTTTTGGAAAAATAATATTTTGCACCTCCCCCTCCTTCTCCTCCGCCCCCCCCCCCCCCAACTTCGTTAAATTTCGAGTAAGCGAGGGGTCGTGCAATAGAACAAAGAATCGTCAATCATCAAAGTGTGAATCACTGCCAATTGAAAATGCACGATAGTTATTGTGCAGTGGTTTGACATTTTATTTATTAAAATAAAACAAAATAATATATTGTGGCCATTATATATTTCACGAAAACTATTACAAAGTGCAATAAAAACAAAATTTTTTTAAATTTTAATCAAATTTTTTAAATTTAATCAAATTTTTTGAAATTTTAATCAAATTTTTGAAATTTTAATCAAATTTTTGAAATTTTAATCAAATTTTTTAAATTTTCAATGTAACAAGAAAATGTTACATCACACCAAGTGTTGGATTAGTGTGGTGGCATCAACACCTCTTTGGCTACACACTTTCAAGCTTTGACAAGCAAGACGAAATGACTTTCTACCTCCTCAATGGTTACACCATTTTTTGTTATAGTATCTGTTGTATTTGTCACTGTTTCATTAGTTTCAATAGTAGAAATTGTTATAGAATCAAATTTTACAGTAGTTTCATCATTTTCAACAATAATGGGTGTTACAACATCAGTTACTACAACATTTTCAGCATATTTAACATTGACATGTTATTATGGCATATGGTGTTACCTTTATATATTGTTATAGCATCCATTGTTACAGCATCTATTCTCCAATCTGCCATTAACTATGTTTGTGTTTCTCAATTTGTTTTCATGATCCCCAAAGTGTTGGTGTATTGTTTGGTGGCATAAATACCTCTTTAGCTACCCACTTTCAAGCTCTGACAAGCAAGATGAAATGGCTTGTCGTTACAACATTCGTTGCTACAACATCTACTTCTCAATATGTTGTTACCTATGTTTGTGCTTCTCAATTTATTTTCTTGATCCTCCAAGTCCTGGTGTAGTGTTGGGTGGCATAAGCACTTTTTTTGCTGCCCACTTTCAAGCTTTGACAAGCAAGATGAAATGGCTTTCTTCCTCCTCAATTTCCTCAAGGTGCTTATACATCTCCTTTAAGGCTACAAATTCAACTACTTTGATAACTTGTGATCCACAAATAGTAGGCCTTTGGCCTATTTATCTCATCAACATGGACCATTGTGAAAATAAATATAAAATAAAACAATGATGTATATAAAACTCAATGATCATTTCCAATGCAATTCATTAATCAATTGTCAATGAAATTAATTTACAAAACCATAACTTTTTCAAGTCGATATCAAGGATCTTTTGTTAGTCCAAGCAAGTTAAAGGATCCTACCCAAGATGCATTAGTGTAATTCAGGTAACCAATGCTTAACATTCAACTTATATAGAATTAACCAAAAGAAACATTTGTTGGCACCAATTGTCTTGATCAATCAAGGGCATAATCGATTATGTTTGCATTAGTTTTCAAGACTAATTCCAAATAAATTTTGTTGTAGCTTTTTCTATCACCTGTCGCATAATTGCTTCAGAAGATATAGAAGCCTCCTATAGATATCATCCAAGTTGATATGAGACTAGTGCCTAGGGTATCTTAAGAGAGGAGTGATTTTGAATCTAATCTAAGGGCTCTCTGTTGCACTCCATATGTCACGTAATTGGAAAAGATAATTTAGGGCTTGGTTCAATAATCTTTCATCAAGGTAAACTCAAGCAAATACATAGGTCTAAATACTCAGGGGGTAAATATGGCTATATCTCAAAGAGGAATGTCTTGATTCTAGTGGCCAACACATAACAATAGGAAATGTAACATTTTTTTTGTAGCATAGGTGAATAGGAGGAAGGAAAGGAGAGAAATCGATTTAGAGGGATGGACATAGCATATAATCCTAGGAAACAATATCAAGCAAAGATATGGAAGGGTGAGGAGATGAAAATGCAGAAAGAGTGGAGCGTTAATTAAGGTCCCAAGCTCTATGCATCATGAATGAAATTGTCACCAAATAACATAAGTAAATTTGAGCACATTACAGGTACATAAGTAAATTTGTAGTTAACACAGGTATAGTTACTACTTAGCAGCAAATATACAACCATGAATGAGAGGGATACCAACAGCTTCATTACACTATTTCAGAGGAAGAAAGACATACATGAAGTGATAAACAAAGGGGGAAAACATACAATGCATTGCTTTGATAAGAATCAAAAAAATAGTTTCATTAACCTTCAAGATGCAGTCCAAATCACCAATCCATTTATATTCAACAATCTATAGCTCAAGCCCCTCATGAACAGGCAAATAGAACGAATGTGGAACCGTAGAATTTGAGCCTCTTGGGTGCAGAATTTGGGAACCTATGTGAAGTCTTTCTTCCCTGTTTTTATAAATAGATGGAGAGCATTGAAAAATAGTTACAAAAACATCTTAACCTGAGCTCCAGCTGTCTCAGTGTGTGAAGGCTTGTTGCCCAAATCATTGCAATCAGATTCGATTTTGTTCTTTGAAATACAAAATTACATAAAAAATATAAATAAGGGAAATTGAATGATGGTTGAGTAAATATCTCCCTGTTGTTCCTAACTTCACCTCTGATCAGGCCACGTCCATGCCATAATGGTCTTCTTCAACCACTCGGCTGATTTGCCTGTCACTTTCCTCTTAACCAATTGAACTTCCCACATTCTAGAGATGGAAGCAATTAATAGTGGTGGTCTTGGTAATGTTCAAGAATCATAGCTATCGACTCATCCATCTCTCTACTTCTTTGTATTTCACTATCAGAGTGTTATATGCCCTGTAATACAGTCATAAAATTATATCGGATCATATACCCTATTTGAACTTTTACTCTTAAAAGGCATTACAAAACAACAAGTTCTGATATCCTTTGGCCACTTTTGTTTAGCCCCTTTCTGCATTTATCATCATAGGACCGAGGGTTGTGACTTGATGCTTAGCCTTAAGGCACTAAGGCATTTAGACTCCTATCGGAGGTTTTTTTCCCTTTTTAAAGTGCTTTCCAACCATGTTTCTTCAAGTTGTTGTAAACCATGTACTAGCCAAATATTGGAGCTCCTTTCATAGACGGATTCCAATCAGAGGATTAACATTTGAGTTGCGATATTCTGCACTTCCGATTTGCCAATATCTGATTATGATGTCATCACTCCAAGTGGTACTCCCTGAGTGCTGACATGTTTCACCCAGATATGCCCCCCTAGGACCCCTCAAAACATAAAAATTTCCTACCACGTGTCTTTCTGTACCACCATGTCATGTTGACGTCAAATGCCACGTGTCCTTATTATAGCCAATCTTATGCCACCACGCATCATTATTGAAGCTAATCATGTGTGGCCACGGGTCATTATCGAAGCCAATCCTGTGCCACCACACGTCCTGCTGGAGGAGAGAGAAAAGGGTTCATCCACCCTTGGTTTTGCAATGAAATCGTTTATAAACTTATATCTGAGTCCCCCAATGATTTTACATTATCAGCACATTACCCTTGTCACACCTTTAAAACGTTTTCACTTTCATAAGCTCTAATATGTGATTTTCGTTGTTGCTATATTTTAATGTGTCGATCTCCTCTGGGATCTAATATGTGATGTGCGATCGCCGACCTCTGATACATCGGACCTCTGATATGTGATGCGCCAATATGCCATGTTGCTCTGATGTGAAAACTCCGATCTTCGATGTCGTTGGACCTCCGATATGCGATCTTTGATATCATACATCGATATTCCTTCTTTCCTAAGGCTTAAATCCTTGAAACTTTAGAAGACCACATCTTTTGATCCAGGAGTCCATTTTTGGACTTCTACATATCGTTGGAAATATTGTTCATAAAACTTTCTAATGGGGAGGGTCTGATTTAGATGTTGAGTCATTTTGAGGCTTGGAAGATGACTGCAAACTTCTTTGTTCATTTACTCTTTGGAAAACTGAAAACTCATTTTGTAGTAAGTGACAACATTAGCTCCAATTGGGGACAGTGCCTTGCTAGAAAGGTGCTAAGAATATGTAGTCTGGTAGCCTTCACCATAAGGCATGGAGTCAAAAAATATAATGACTCTATAAAACCAGAAAATATCCATGGAACTTTATTTGTTGGGAGTCTTTTCCTCACAATACTGAAATGCTATCTATCAACTGGAAATTAAATTCTCAACCAGTGAGCTTATTTGTATACAAATCCTACTTAGGCATAGGGCTTAAGTCACCTAAGTAAAGTTAACCTTCCAATGGTACCAAGTCAGAATTTGGGTGCTAGACCTAATGCCTCCATGCTGATGGAAATTAAAAATCAAAACAATCATGCACCATGAAAAATCTTCGAACAAAATTTTTGATATGTACCCCCAACTTGATTGTTGATGCTTAGCTCTTTTAATCTCCTCCATGAACCTTCTAATGGGGTTGTTTTCTTGAAAATCAGTGACTAAAATAGGCATGCACCCCATAATAACTTCAGACCAAATATTTGACACATACCTTGGAATTGATGTATATTGTTTCAGGCTAAATAAAGATGCCATGTAGTCAGCTACTGGATCATGGAACTGATGAGAGAAACTTGAGTTGTCTCCCTTTTTTGGACAGTTTCCAAGGAGGAATATTTCTATGACAGGAAGCCAGAAACATTGCTTATCTATTCAACTTTGTGCTCCTCTTGAAGGAGTTGTTGTTGGTAGTTTTCTCTCCATTTGTTTGTAAGTAACTCCCTTTGAACATTTGCATCAATCTCATCCTTCTCTAAATCATATGAATCATAAATCGAAGAACCTTCATCAAATTTAGTACTAACTTCTTGAACTTGTTCTCCATTTGAAGGATGTAAATTGTGAACTTGAGCCTCTTTGTTAACCTCCTGGTGGACCTCTTCTTTTTTTGCATCTTCCCAGTACTGATACTATGAAGTCCTTCATTGCTCAACATCCCATCGGAGTCATACAAATCATAAGAAGGAGAATCATACAATTTGGCAGAATAAGATCTCTGAGGGTTTAGTTGCAACTCAATGATGTCTCCTTCTATTTATTTATCACTAGGTGATGCTTCTTGATGCAAGTAGATGTCTTCTTGGAGTGGAGCCCCACAAATATCTTCAGTAGGATCATTAACCTCATAAATATTTTCAACATTAAAATGTGAACAACAATCTTCAAACAGAGCATCCGGTGGATATAATCTTTTGCAATAATGATTCAATGTTATGTGAAATCTCTTTAAGGAATATATGTTTCCACGAGGTAGTTCTTTATACCAGACCCTATAATATTCTTCTAAAGAATACATGAACAATTTCATTTTCGCATCTTCAAAAACAATACCCTATTGTTCTATGCATTCATGAAAATCCTTCAGGTGTTGGTCCGGCCTTTTATCTGTGTTTCCACTTAATGTAGGCAAATAGGTTTATCATTCATGAAATGAAGGGACATGATTGGGATAACCAATAATAGAAGAAATTTCCAGTGGGGAAAATTTGCTAGCCAAGAATGCAGGAATGGCCATTTTGAAAACCTCTTTAGGTGAGTGATCTCAAGTTCAGAAGTAGGGGAAATTTTCTGATGTTTAGCATCAGAGCGAATATGAGGCCTCTTGAAAGCCAGGATGATAAAATAAAGATATAGACAGTGGAGTCACCATGGTGTTTACAATAAGATTCAAACAGTGGAGTCGCCAAGGTGAGATATCTTCAACCCACACTTCCCTTGCTCACCTGATAGAGGGAATGTAAAACTTTGTTGTACCTAGGGAAAAATATTATGAATTGTTCCCTGGAAACATTTCCATAAAGATGTTGTAGCTTTTTTTATCACCTATCACAAAATTGCTTCAATAGATATAAAAGCCTCCTAGAGACGGCCTCTGGTTTGATATGAGACTAGTGCCTACAGCTTCTTAAGAGAGGAGTGCTTTTGAAGATTGTCTAAGGGCTTTCTGTTGCACTCCATATGTCCCGTAATTGGAAAAGATAATTCAAGGCTTGGTTCAATAGTCCTTCATCAAGGTAAACTCAAGAAAATACATAGATGTAAATACTCAGGGGGTAAATATGGCTAATATCAAAGAGGAATGTCTTGGTTCTAGTGGCTGACACACAATAATAGGCAACTTAACATTGTTGTTGTAGTATATGTGAATAGGAGGAAGGAAAGGAGTGAAATCAATGGAGAGGGTTGGACATAGCACAAAATCCTAGGCAACAATATCCAGCATAGATATGGAAGGGTAAGGAGATGAAAATGAAAAAAGAGTGGAGCACATTACAGGTACATAAGTAAATATGTATTTAGTACAGGTACTATTACTACTTAGCATCAAATATACAACCATAAATGAGAGTGATACCAACAGCTTCATTACACTATTCTAGTGGAGGAAAGACATACATGAAGTGATAAACAAAGGGGGAAAACATATTTTGCATTGCTCTAATAGGAATCAATAAAAATGTTTGATTAACCTTCAGTATGCAGTCCATTTACATTCAGCAATATATAGCTCAAGGCCCTCATGAACAAGAAAATATAACCAATGTGGAACACAAAATTCGAGCCTCTTGTGTGCAGAATTTGGGAACCTTTGTTAAGTATTTCTTCCCTCTTTTTATAAGGATAGGGAGAGCATTGAAAAATAATTACAAAAATATCTTAGCATGAGCTCCAGCTATCTGATCGACTAGTTGTCTCGGATTGTGAAGGCCTGCTACCCAAATAATTGCAATCGGATTTGATTTCATTCTTTAAAATACAAAAATTACGGAAAAATAGAAATAAAGGAAACTGAATGATATCTAAGGAAATATCTCCCTGTTGTTCCTAGGATCACCTCTGATCAGGCCACATCCCTTCCACGATGCTCTTTTTCAGCCACTCGATTGATTCACCTGTCTCTTTCCTCTTAACCACTTGAACTTCCCACTTTCTAGAGCTAGGAGTGATTAACAATGGTGGCTTTGGTGGTGTTCAGGAATCATAGCTACCAACTCATCCATCTCTTTACTTCTCTTTATTTCACTATCAGAGTGTTATATGCCCTGTAATACAGCCATAATGTTATATCAGAGCTTATACCCTATTTGAACTTTTACTCCTAAAAGACATTACAAAATAACGAGTTTTGATATCCTTTGGCCCCTTTTGTTTAGCCATTTATGTATTTCTCATCATAGGACCGAGGGTTGTGACCTGGTGCTTTTCGTTAAGGTGCTAAGGAATTTAGACTCCTACCAGGGACAGTTTTTCCTTTGTAAAATGCTTTCTAGCCTGGTTTTTTAAGCTGTTCTAGACCACGTACTAGCCAAATATCAGACACAGGGGCTTCACTGGGGGAGCAATACCATACCACATGGGTTCATATTATGATATATATTGAGGAAAAAATGACATAATATATTGGGGGATATATATGGGTTAAATGGTTTTTATATCAGTGGGTATAAAAAATGCAGCTCAAAAATAATGAAAAATATAAAGGGGTATAAAAAATGTTAATGAAAAATGGATACCTATAATATCTAGTGAAAGTAGGGGTTTTTTAAATTGGGAAGGTGTATTGAATTCATATTGGTAGGGGATTAAATAATGTGATTTTTCGAGGTATTTTCCAATATTTAGTCAAATTAAGGGTATTGTTTAATATGCCATGAACACACGTGATATGTTAGAGGTTGATTGAGTGAAGCCCACATGATATCGGAGCCCCTCGCATTGGTGGTTTCTAATCGGAGGATTAAGGTTTGAGTTGTGATATTCCACACTTCTGATATGTCGATCTACGATTATGATTTCATCACTCCACGTGGAACTTCTTGAGTGGTGACATGTGTCACCCAGATATTCCCCCTTAGGCCCCCTCAAAACACCAAAACTACCTACCACATGTCCTTTTGTACCGCCATGTCATGTTGACGTCAGATGCAACATATCCTTATCGGAGCCAATCCTGTGCCACCACATGTCATTATCAGAGCCAATCCTGTGTTGCAACGCATCATTATCGAAGCTAATCATGTGCTGCCACACGTCGTGCTAGAGGAGAGAGAAAAGGGCCCAGCCTCCCTTTGTTTTGCGATGAATTCCTTTGTAAACTTATATTTGAGTCCCCCGACAATTTTACACTATCAACACATTACCCTTGTTGCACCTTTTAAAATGTTTCACTTTCAGAAGTTTCAAAATGTGATTGTCGATGTTGCTATATTTTAATGTGTCGATCTCCTCTGAGCTCTAATATGTGATGTGCTTTCACCGACCTCTGATATAGTTGGACCTCTAATATGTGATGTGCCTATATGCCATGTTTCTCTGATGTGCAGTTGTCGATCTTTGATGTTGCTAGACCTCTGATATGCGATCTTTAATATCGGACCTTCGGTATTCCTTCTTTCCTAAGGCTTGAATCCTTGAAACTTTAGAAAACTGTATCTTTTGATCCAGGAGTCCATTTTGGACTTCTACATATCATTGGAAAGCTTTTTTAGAGCACTTTCCAATGGAGAGGATTCAATTTAAACTTTGATTCATTTTGAGGCTTGGAAGATGACTACAAAATTCTCTTCTCATTTACTTTTTGGACAATTGAAAGCACATTCTGTAGTAAGTCACAACAAATTCCGACATTACAATTCATCAATAAGAAGCTATTTCATAAGGAAGATCGACTTATTTAGTTGAAAATCGTTGCAACATCTAAAATCCATAATTTGACCAGTGAATATAGGTTCATCATGCCCAATCTGTGAAGTGACCAATGCCAATTCATAGATTCCATGGATTATCCTGATTTTGACTTTGACCCCTAAGTACTAGCATTGAAAAACTCTACCTTGTATATGTTCTCAAACTATTAGGCAAGCACAAATCATTTGCAACAATCATCTCAGTATGGAAAGTGTTTACCATGTAGAATTTATATTGAACAATCAGCTTATAGTTTTAGTGAAGACCTATAGAATCCCTTTAGGACAGCCCTAGGTAACCTCTAAGTCACCTTCCTTTCCTTCATTCTTAGACTAAAGTCAAGCTCTTTCATCATCCAACTAGTCATTGACTTGTTTTGACCTCTAAGCGTAAGCCTAGGATGGAACGATCCCTCTATCTCCTAGCTATTCTACATGTGAGCTTCAAACACAACCATTTCTCTAGGAGGTGACATAGACAAAGGGAAGCTCCCTTTCACCACTTCTTGCAACTAGAGATTCAACACTACAAGTTGCAATTTTACTTGTGTCATTCTTGTTGATCCTTCTGCTCCACATGGAGTTCACTCTAGTCTCACTCCCCATAACTAGTTCATCTTCAACATATTTACTACATCTAGCTACTCATCATTGAAAGGAAACATTGACCCTCCCTTCACTTGAGTGTGGAAATGTAGTGTATATATAGCACAAAATTTTACAAAATCTTGGCTCAAAGAGTCCCTATATCTCCCTTTTCTTTTGTCTGTGTGTGTGTGTGTGTGTGTGTCTATATATATATATGTGTGTGTGTGTGTGTGTGTGTGTGTGTGTGTGTGTCTATATATATATATGTGTGTGTGTGTGTGTGTGTGTGTGTATTTTAATTTTTTGAATTTCTTTTTGAAAGACAATTATAAAATAGCTACAACACCATCTTTTAAGAAATACTTCTTCAATTTTTTGAAAAGTGGTGATACCACTAGGTTGAAGGGATCTAAATGGGCGTTGCAAAATCATTTGTTACAACAATTTCAGCAAATTTAACATTGACAGTTGTTATGGCATCTATTGTTACAATATTTGTTGCTACAGCATTCGTTGTAATGGTCATTGCTTCAGTAGCTTCAATAGTAGTCATCGTTATAGCATCAACTTTTACAACAGTTTCAACATTTTCAATAGTAATGGGTGTTATAGCATTACTAGCATTTTCAGCAAATTTAACATTAACATTTGTTATGGCATTTGTTGTTACAAAATATGATATTACAACATCCTGTGATAGCCCCACCCATGGTTCTATCATAAAATGTATTGTAAATATTTTTTTACTAATATGTGAAATTAATACAAAGGGACTTTGTAACACCCTCCTTCCACATCTACCCAAGCAACTAGCCAACCGGGGTAAACATGTGATGAGAAGTTAATATGATGTGATTCAACATCCTAAGTCATGTTAATGAAGTGGAACCGATGGAAACACACCACACAAACCTCCCATAACAACAATAAGACTCCCAAGAACCATCCCAACCATGCAGGTATCGTGCCCCTAGGTCCCACTGAGTTTTTAAGCTATTAAACCTCTAGACGCTCCCATGTTATGGGCATGCCAACGTTCAAAGAGCTTTGGACGCTCCCACAAGCCTGCATGCCTGCGTCTAGGGACTATTTCCAGCAAACTTGTGCCAAAGTCCGCAGAATTTAAGGCCACTGCCCAGAACTTGTTGTAACTTCTAGAATCCATTAAACACATGATAACAAGACTAGTAAAATAAAAACTAACTCCAAGAATAGGTCTGATCATGCCCAACCAGGACTGACATTCTGTCAAACACTTGGAATCAATGCAATCTACAGGTCTAGGATACAAGACAGAGCATGAATGACTAAAAAATCTTATGAGACATGAAAAGAAGGATCACCACCTTCTCCCTTGAAATATTATGACATCAATTAGGTATTTCATTTATAATTTTAAGAATTACAAGTTAATACATGACATGAACCAGTCAATTAACCATGCTTATAACCAACATAAAACCATGAAAATAACAGTGATATATCATCCATTAAATAAACATATAAATAAGTATAAAATCAAGAGAACTTAGCTTTTATTAAATATAGGAAAATCTGACTAGGTTAGGGACTTCCACATACCACCCAACCGTAGACATGGATGAACCAAATATTTCTTTCAGCCAGTCACCCTGGTGACATATTCCAAGCATGAATGTGGGATCTCATAAACACATCAATTTGAAACCATACAGGGCTTCTAGAGACCAACCACCTCAACCCATCAAACAGTGATTCCACCTCACAGTTGGACATCAGAAGAACCATCATCAGATTGGTCTCTACCCAAGCCTTCCAAGGCTCTAGAGCATTTGTTCCAACCAGGGCTTCTAGGACAAGTAACTCAACCCATGGTTGTTGTAGGGCTCTAGAGTGTTTTTCCAATCAAGGCTCTAAGACTAAAAACTCAACCCATAACTTTTCTCAAGTTTCCAGACCGTTTGTCCAACCAGGGCTTCCAGGATTAGTAACTCAACCCACCAAGGGCTTCTAGATCATTTGTCCAACCAAGGCTTCCAGGATTAGTAACTCAATCTAAGTTATTACGGGGCTTCCAGAGCGTTTTTCCAACCAAGGCTCCATGACTAATAACTCAACCCAAGTCATTATAGGTCTTTCATAGCATTTTTCCAACCAAGGCTCCAGGAACTAATAACTCAACCCAAGCTAAAGGAAACATGAGAACCATCCAGGAAAAAAAAAATACAAAAAAACCCACAGAATCATGGTTATCCAGGAAATGGCAAGGCTAGGAAAATCCATTGTTAATCCAGGCAATCCTCCATGCCAATGAAAGATCATGACCAAGAAACCACATGCATGTTTAAACTAGTGAGGAAAACATGCATGCAACTTGGTACATGCAAGCAAAATTCATTGCAGATATTGATCTCGATGTCCTGTTGCGCTTTCCTACTCTTCCTTTGCCTTCTTGCTCCAAAACTCCAAGTATGCCACCCTCTCCAAGAGTGCTCCAGAAAAACTCTAAGTTTCCAAGAGTATGAGGGAGAGAGAATAGAAGATAGCTCCACCAAAACTGAATTGACCAAGCTTTCCAACTGATCCTCAGAAGCCTTTTTATCAATGAGGCCTATATTTTCTTCATTTTCCGTTATTTTCCTTCATTTTCATCCTCACATGAAACCTGTGACCTTTCACCTCCCTTTTCTCCTAATTTCCATTATTTTCATAAATAAATTGCCAAAATGCCTTTTTCCTTTGCCAAATTCCTTAGCCATAATAAATCGAATGAACACCCATACTAGGATGTCTTACCGACCATTAAATTTGGAATATGTGTCCCTTACCCATGGTCTTAAATATTTTACTGGAATTTTTAATGAGGGTTGTTACAGAACCCTCCCCCTTGTGGGAACACCGTCCTCGATGTTCAATGGCACCTATAACCAACAAGACTTTTGAAAACAAAACATACTTCCCATGGAGCTTTATAACACAGCTCGTTGTAGTATTTACATTGACCATCTGCTTAAATATGACAACATACTGTTTACTAGAGCTTTATAACACTGCTCATCATGGTATTTACAATAACCACATATACATATACACATTTTCTTCAACCAGCAAATAACCATACTATCTATGGAGCTTTATAAATCCAGCTCGATACAATATTTACAATAATACATACATATACACATATGCACATTTTCTCAACCAACAAATAAAAGGATATGATGCCTACATCTGCAACAATGGAATCCAGAGGCTCACACCCCCTTCCTCAAAGTAATCCAGGATTCACCTCCTTCTCAAGAAGTCCAGAATCCACTGTCAAAGTCAAATTTTCATCCAATGTCTAGCACTATAATCCTGCACCACTTGTCCTCTTAGTGAGAAGTTACCGGCTCATTGTTCCATGGCACACTCCCAATGTGCATTTGATTCCATCTAGAAATTCTAATGACCAAAAAATACCCATCCTCGGCCTTCCCTTCTCTGTTATATAGTTCCTCGGGAGATCTGTTCACCCCCTTTTGTGCAGTCACAAACCTTCAAAATTCTATTGGCACCCCCATCCTAGGAAGTCCATCCCTTGGCAAGGTTTCCTCACATCATAAGGTCTAAAAATAAATGTAGATCCCTACCTTAAAACCATCATACCATTCATAGCATGCTCATGGAAATTAGTGGACACTATTGGGTACCATTGTCCCATAATGGCCCTATTCCTGAATGCTTTACCAACATAGTGTTGCATTTTCCAATTATTTTGTTGTTGTTGCTAATGAATGCCATCAGTTTCGACCACCCAACCAAGCATTTCATGCTTTCCTATACCAAGCACATAATTTCCATCATATTCAAAATAAATTGAAATAATTTCAAATCATACCTCATTGGTGGCCCATCAACAAGGTACACTTGCAATTATGATTGCTTCCTGTCACAATAAGTCAAACTAACATCTTTGACCAAATCATCATGTATGAACATATCACATAAGATTAGCTCAAAACATAACCATCATAAATCACATGTAACCATCATAAACCAGAATCATAGATCACATGCATAATAAAACTAAAATCAAATATTGATACTTAACTTTTAATCAATCCTTACCTTCTACTCTTTGTCCTTATTATGTACACACACTGGATCAGTTTCCACACCCAACAAACACCCAATTCCTTCTCCTCAACCATGTGCACATACGCATAGTGTGCATCACACACATACAACCACACATGGCATACAACACCATGCAATACATGCACCTACACCTGACATATCGCGCATACACCTACACCTGACATATTGCGCATACACCTACACCCAGTGCACAACACAACATAATACATACTCCGACATCCTATGTACAACATGATACATACATCATTACCTAATGTACAATGCCACAAGATACATTTACTTACATATGGAATACAACACAACAGAATACATATATGTACATAGAGTACAGCAAAACGAATACACATGTCACAATACCACAACTACACAATGCACATACATAGTACTGCATGCCCACAACACATGTACAACGTGCACATAATATCACATGTACAACATGTACACAGTACCACATGTACAACATGTACATAGTACCACCTATACATAGTACCACCTATACATAGTACCACCTATACATAGCACCACCTACACAATGTGTACACAACACCACATGTACATGGCACGACCTGCACAACGTGTGCACAACGTCACATGTACATCGTACCACTTGTACAATGTGTACACAATGTCAGACATACACAACACCACATGCATGACATGTACATGACACCACATGTACACAGCACCATATGCACAACATGTGCACAACACCACCTACACACTACACCATATGTACAACATGTACATGGCACCACATGCTCACAACACCACTTGTACAATCATGCACACAACACCATATGTACATAGCACTGCATATACAACATGTACATAGCACTGCATATCCTACATTTTCATAGCACCATATGCACACAACACCGTATATCCATCGTGCGCTCGGTACAATATGTACACATCACTGCATATCCAACATGTCCATAACACCATCTATACCCAATACTACATATGCAACATTCACACAACATTATCTGTACCACCATGTACATAACATTGCATAAGAAACATGTACACACTATATATGCACAACATCACAGATGCAACAGGTATAACATATACAACATATGCACCACATTAGTGTCATACATCCAAACCACATTGTCTCTACCAAGCAACCTTGCTTCTAGTGTCTCTCCACCATCCATGCTTATCCCAGCACCCCGCAGACCACACTGCTTTAATTTCGAGGATGTATCCATCAGTATAGCATGTCCATAAAATAGACATAATATAATCACATAATATCAACTCATAACCACATGATACTGACCTCATATATTTGGCATGACTACTCTTCCACTTGATTCCTCATAAACTGAGAACCTCTTCATGTCATTCACTTGTGTAAGCAATCATTCTTCCACAAGAATGATTCTTAATGACCCTATCAAACAACATATATTATATATATAATATATATATATATATATTAAACAATCTGTCAGACAATGACATGCATACATACATGTATACACATATAGACATCAGCATAATCATGATCACAACGTAATTACTAGATATCATAAGGTCAAGGTTAAGAGAACTCCCTTTATGTGTGCAACACATGCGCAACATCAAGAACAATAGTTCCCAACATAGCCAAGGCTTAAGATGCCTCAAATCCATTCACCTTATCTTTCTTGATTACCTTTCCCATGATTGTCCTTCCATTGTCCATTTACACCAATGGACCCAACCAATGCAATTGGTTGTCATACTCTTTCCTTTAACTGCCCTTATACATGCATCGAGCTTCATACAAGTCTTGCATTACCTGTCGGGTACCACACATCTCTCCCTGAGATCCATTAACTTCCTCCTTCCCCGACCGATTCCCAAGACTCTCAAAATAATAAAGGCAAGACCGAGAAGCAAACAAGAATAAAACCATGGAAAACCAACAACAATATGACACCACAAACAAATTGGCATGGCCATGCACCATACATAACAAGTCACAATCAAACACAACAAATCACAAAAGACCAAAAGCACAAGACTAACAACAAAAACCATGACTCAATCCCCATTCTTCCCAGTGCTTCCAAGGAAAAGATCAACCTGAGCCTTCTTCAGAATTTCATGGTAGTCTCTTGCCATGCAATTCCCTATATCATACTACCATAAACATATAATTTTCAATGTATAAACAAATATACCAATATACCAGCTATATTACCTTATTATGACAATCACATTGCCTTTAAACTAAACATGTCCATACCATCTCTCAAGGGACTCCAATTCCCTTGACATATCTAGCTATAACTAGACACCACTTGTTATACTTGTCAAATACATGTCCATGAATATAGCACATACCCGCATAATTTCAGACAAATTAGGGTTAAGAATACTTCCTATATGCAAAGCACTCATTTGTTTGGAATTGCAGTTTCCAAACATAGCCAAAGGAATTCTCACCCAATTCCTTTATTTTACCTTTACCTTGCTGCAACTAATTCTTACCATGTACTGTCACATCACCCAATGGATAGTTATATAAACAAATCAAATATTACCTTGTCATGTTAATACCAAGCATGTTTCATGCAATTGTTCACACATGTCAACTACATGTTCTGAATATCAAGACAATTATATCTATCAATTTGAAAGTAACCTTTACCAAGACTAACAATCATGTCAAAATCCATAGTCAACCCATAGTCATTAAACATATTGCTACAATGGACACCTAATATACTCAAGTACTTGTCAACTATCTCAACACATATTTGTTAGTACAATCATCTTAAAACAACATCGTTTCGACAAGAGATCTTATAGACACATACTCATATCATTCAAGTAATCAAACATTCAAACAATAGATAGATGACATAATAGACACCAAACTTTCAACCACCAAATAAAAAACATAGTCAAACACCATATAGATGACATAAGAAAACCCATACCTTAATGTATCTGAGGGGATGCTATCTTTTCTGCACAGTCAATCCATATTAGCATGATATAACTTCACGACATATCAACTCAAAAATAAATAAGGTCATGATATCCATAATAGTCACTAGCTAACATGTTCACATCATAAGCTCATAAACATTTGTCATTTATGCATAGCAATCACATATGTACAATCATTCTATATTAGTACAACACAATGCCACAAATAAGTCGACTCATACCTGAATGTCATAACCCTAACCAATTGCATTGACCAATCCAAATTAGTATGATGCATATAACATCAAGATCTTACTACACTAACCCTGATAATCTAGTTACTACACATACTCATCAACAACATATAACATAATCATATATTTATCTAACATAAAAACAATGATAGCAATGCATACAACCACAGGTTACTATCATTCATGACTATCTGACACATGTGCATATGACTACACTAATCAACTAGCATATATCATGTATGCTACCACAACATCAATAGAATGAAAGACGTGCACCTAAACATAATGCATAACCTACATTCATGCATTCCCAACATACAAACTTGTATGATGACATGCTCTTGCCTCAAGGTCTGATGCTGCAACTTCGCTTTGATGGTTTGCATCTCCTATTTTATCTAAACCAACTCATTAGCATCATAGCATACCAATATCATCATGATAGCCTGATTGTGGACAATGACCTTATGCACAATAACCTTCACTATGAAAATGCATGCATAACAACATATAGACACCAATATGCATAACAAATGCATATACAACCATACATTCATGACGACACATGCCACGACAACATCATCAACCTTCACATGGAGACATCACTACAACCATTATCAACACCATGCAAATGCAACAAGCACATGGACTACAAGAATAAAGAACACATATGTAACTGACATGAATGCATGACCAACACACCGCCCATCTAGTCCGAGGAGTGAAACATGCTCTGATACCACTCTATAACACCCTCTTCCCACATCTACCCAAGTAATCTGCCAACTGGGGTAAACATATGATGAGAAGTTACTATGATATGATTAGACTTCCTAAGTCATGTTAAGGAAGTGGAACCGACAGAAACACACCATACATACCTTCCACAACAACAACAAGACTCCCAAGAGCCATCCCATCCACATAGGTATCATGCCCTTGGGTCCCACTGATTTTTTAAGCTATTAAAAATATGGACACTCCCATTCTATGGGCATGCCAGCATCCAGAAAGCTCTGGAAACTCCCACAAGCCTACATGCCTACATCCAGGGACTATTTCTAGCAGACTTGTGCCAAGGTTAGTGGAATTTAAGGAACTTTTCAAGCCCAGAATTCCAGCCACTGCCCATAACTTTTTGTAACTTCTGGAGTCCATTAAACACATGATGACAAGACTAATAAGCCAAAACTAACTACAAGACTAGGTTGACCATCCCCAACTGGGACTGACATTTTGTCAAACAATTGGCATCATTGAAATGTATAGGTCTAGGATACAATACAGAGCATGAATGACTAAAAACTCTTATGAGACATGACAAGAAGGGTCACCACCTTCTCCCTTGCACTGTTATGACATCAATTAGGTCTTACATCCAGTATTTTAACAATTACAAGTAAATACATTAAATAACCATGACATAAACCATCCAATTAAACATGCTTATTAACCATCATAAAACCATAAAAATAGCAGTGGGCTATCAGCCATTAAATCCACATATAAATAAGTACAAAAGCAAGAGAACTTAGCTTTTACTAAACATAGGAAAATCCAACTAGGTTCGAGACTTCCACGTACCACCTGACCATAGACATGGCTTAAACAAATCTTTCTTTCAGCCATTCACCCCCGTGCCATATTCCAAGCAAGAAAGTGGGATATCATAAACATATCAATCTGAAACCATCCAGGGCTTCCATAGGTCAACCACCTCAACCCATCAAACAGTGATTCCACCTCATAGTCAGACATCACAAGAACCATCATCAGATTGGTCTCTACCCAAGCCTTCCAGGGTTCCAGAGCATTTGTTCCAACCAAGGCTTCCAGGACAACTAACTCAACCCATGGCTGTTGTTGGGCTCCATAGAATTTTTCCAACCAAAGCTCCTAGACTAGTAACTCAACCCACATATTTTTCCGGGATTCCAGAGTGTGTGTCCAACCAAGGGTTCTAGGACTAGTAACTCAACCCACCAAGTGCTTCTAGAGTGTTTGTCCAACCAAGTCTTCCAGGACTAGTAACTCAACCCAAGATGTTGCAGGGCTTCCAAAGTGTTTGTCCAACCAAAGCTCTAGGAGTAATAACTCAACCCAATTCGTTACATGGATTCCATATCGTTTGTCCAACCAAGGATCCAAGAACTAATAACTCAACCCAAGCTAAAGGAAACATGAGAAATAACCAGAAAAACAAAGAAATGAACCCACAACATCATGGCTATCCAGAAAATGGCAACACTATACAAATCCACTCTCAATCCAGGCAATCCTCCTTTCCAATGACAGATCATGACCAAGAAACTGCATGCATGTGCCATACATGCCTAAAGTAGTGAGGAAAGCATACATGCAACTTGGTACCTGAAAGCAAAACCTGATGTAGTTGTTGATCCTAATGTCCTATTGCACTTTCATGCTCTTCCTTTGCCTTCTCTCTCCAAAAATCCAAGTATGCCACCCTCTCCAAGAGTGCTCCAAGAAAACTCTAAGTATCCAAGAGTATGAGGGAGAGAGAATCAAAGAGATCTCCAAAAAAACTGAACTAACCAAGCTTGCCAACTGATCCTCATAAGCCTTTTTATCAATGAGGCCTCTATGTTCTTCATTTTCCCTTATTTTCCTTCATTTTCCTCCTCACATGCAACCTGTGCCTTTCACCTCTCTTTTCTTCTAATTTCCATTATTTTCATAAATAAATGTGCCAAAATGCCTTTTGCCTTTTTAATTCCTTTTCCATTGCCTTTTTCAAATTCCTTAACCATAATAAATTGAATGGACACCCACACTAGGATGACTTTATCAACATTCAGCTTGGAATACATGTCCCTTACCCATGGTCTTAGATATTTTTACATGAATTTTTAACCAGGGTTGTTACAGAGTCAAAGGGACACGTATTCCAAAGTTGGGGAGGAGGATTGCTTCCTTGGGAGGTTATGGTTTTCTTGTGGAGAAAATCTAAAATTTTTGGGACACTCATTAAAAGTTGGTTGTGCATGCATTAATGAACCAATTCTTAAAATTGAATGAGCTTCAAGGAAAGTACACAGTCCCATCCACTTGGGGAACCTTCACAAAAAAAGGGACAAGAAACCAAGAGGGGTTCTGTGCAATGCAAGAAATCAAGGACGAAGCAATAAATGTGAGCTAGGAAAAGAAGAAAAGGCATGGTATTTGAATTAATGTTGAAGGAGAGAGGAGACAAAATTTGAGAAACATAAAAATAGAGAAATTTGGTTTGATCAGTAGGTAGTGTATAACAGGAGAGAAGAGAAGGGGATTGGCTCTTAGTTTCCCTAGAGGTTGCGGGTTGAGTTACTAGTATTTGGAGCCCTGTAACAGTTTGGGGTTCCCTGGAGGCTGTGGGTTGAGATATGATCCCTAGAGCCCTATAACAGCTTTGGTCCCTGGAGGTTGTGGGTTGAGACAGAGTCCCTGGAGCCTTGTAAAAGCTTGGGTCCCTAAAGGTTGTGGGTTAAGATAGAGTCTTTGGAGTCTTGTAACATCTTGGATCCTTGGAAGCTGTGAGTTTAGGTGTAGTCTATGGAGCACTATAACAACTTCGGTCCCTGGAAGCTGTGAGTTTGGGTGTAATCTATGGAGCCCTATAACAACTTCGGTCCCCTGGAGGCTATGGGCTGATATTGCAGGCTATGGAGCCTTTAACAGCTTAGGAAGAGGCTAATCCCATAGTAACATCAAAAGAAGACTTGATTAAATACCTTGGTTACTACATTACTATTACATTTGATCATGGACTCCTTGGAAGGGAGTGGGTCGCTGTGTATGCAATTGGGGTGATGCAAGAACCTCTGAACTCCCCGTGCTGAGAAGATGGCAAGATAAACTAGTGGGATTGAGGAAGATGCCCTTTGGATTCCCTATTTCGATTGGAACCTAGTGTTCTAATCCCTTAAGTAAGCACCCCCTCGGAATCTAGAATCTGGCTTGGTGGTTGTCAATGTTAGTCTTGTTAACCTATCACCTAGATCAAAAATGCTTTTACCATGTTTTTTCAGGCTTTCACCATCAAATTTTTCTGTTACTAGGTTTACACAACAAATTTGGTCATTCAATGGTCAGCCTAAAGATGAAGTCATCGTTTGAAAATTCACTCATGCTGGTCATTTATCACACTTTATGAAGGTTTCACAATCAAAACGGGTATGTCATCATCATCAATGCATTAGGTCTTAGGTCATCCATTAGGTCATTAGGGTCTCCAAGGTCCATCATTTCCATAAAAAAACCAACAATAAGTCAAACATGACAAAGCAACTGTTGAAGAATTGATCACGATTATCCACACACTCCTCATATTCTCATGATACCAAAGGTTTCAGAAAAGGAAGCTCCAGCACTCAAGAAAGCAAAAGCACATTTGCAATGGTAAAGGTAAAATCTGTCTTCGTAAAGTGAAAATTAGTTCCTAAAGGAGGGTGGGTTTCTTTTCCTTTTGAAAAAGTGAGGAAATCTTCCCTATATAAACTCAAAAAGCCCCATAACTCTTTCATTCATATACTATTCACTCTTTACCATCAAGCCCTCTCGCCCAAAAAAGTAAAAAACTTATTGTCCTAGGAGAAAATAGCAAATTTTTGAAGGCGTCGCATGTATAAACATTGTGTTGCACTTAGGAGACAAGTGCTTCGCTTCTGTGAACTGCGTTGCGCTTTGGTGCTCCGCGTAGGAACATTGCGCTACGCTTTGGTGCTACGCGTAGGAACACTGCATTGTGCGCAGGACAGAGTGCCCCGAAACTCACCAAAATTCTCCCAAACTTCAAATTTTCACTTGCAAGCTTGGTTTAACTATCTTCTACGCTAAGGAACAAGTAAGTACACCATCACCCTTTATCTTTTTCTTTCCCAATTTCATTCCATGTCAATAAGTTTTCAAGTTAGGGTTTGTAGCAAATTTTGCAGGGGAAATGTTAGGGTGAAAATGGCCATCATAATTTTTGAGCTCCAAAACTTGTAAATTTATATCCTACACCTGCATACATGTTTGATGAGTCATTTTGACCAGTTCATCCACCTCAAAATATAGTTTAAACACTGAAAAAGTAAAACCCTAGCTCATTCCTAGAGTTCTTTTTAGAAAATTTCATCATAAACCCTCTTGGTCTCACTTGCAAGCAACAACATCTTTTCAATATTTTCTTCACTCATTTTCATCAGTTTTCAAAGTCATATCATCTTTCCTAAAACCCCTCCCATCATTTTGTCAAAATCTCTTACATGTCACTTCATTTCCATTGACACCTCACATCTTATTTTCACTTCCTTCTGCTAGGACTTTGTGGCATCATGGAGGCAAAATCATCACCAGAAAGAAAGAGACAACAAAAAGGAGAGAGGATTCTCATAAATGAACCATCAGACTACAACACAATCAACTCCTATCCTTTCATCAAACAGTGCTTTGAGGATGTTCACTGCTTAGAATTTTGCAAAATGGTAAACGAGGCAGGGTTTTATGAACAACTAACAAATTGGGTAGCAACACAACTGAAAGGAGAGACTGTTGTCATTGCTGATATTGATTTTAGTTTCTCAGTGGCCTCCATCTCAATAGCAACTGGCTTACCAAACAATGGCGAATATTGGTTCAAAGGAATGAGTCTAGATCCTGAAAACTACAAGCCTTTCCTAAAAATGCCATACAGAGATACACATACTCACCTCATGCCTTTCAGATATTTACTCGAGAAATATGCCCCTTTAATGAAAACTATCATGAGGTTCTTTACTTATGAAGGTAGATTCTCCGGGTTGTATGCCTATCGTATTCGCCTCTTGATGCACTTCACATCTCAAAAGCCACTCAACATGTGTAATTACCTATTCAAGAGCATTTCAAAAATATTTGAAAATATACAATTAAAGGATAAAGAGTACTCCTCAAGCTTTTTCCATCACAATCTCATCAAAACCATTGTCCTTCACCAGCTGGCAGAGAGAGGTATGGCTTGGGAAGCCTTTCTAGAAGCAGATTTAAAATGGCGTGAGGAAAATGCAGCATCTCAGTTTCCAAGTGCACCAAAACAACAAACAGTGATGGGGTCATCTACAAAAATAGTGGAGAAGACTCAGCTACCCAAACCTGAGGTGACCAAAGTGTGTAAGAAAGGGCAGAGGCTTGTGTTTTCTTCTCACAAGGAGAAAGGGGCCAAGCCTTCTTCATTGACAAAGCAAGAAACGACAACAAAGGACAAGGGCATAGTGGAACATGAGTTTGAGCATATTGATTTAGAGGTGGAAGATTACACTTCAATCATGAGATAGACTATTAGGGACAAGGACTACCAAATCAAGGAGCTGGAAATAAATCTGGAAAGGAAAAAGTATGTTATATCATTCCTTGAACACGAAAACATTCAACTCAAAGAAAAGGAATTGATCCTAGAAAAGGAAAAAACCAAGTTAATGCAGCAAATTGGCAAAGGTAAGGAGATTGTGACACCAAGTGAGCCTAAAGCATTAGATATGAGAGGAAAAGGGAAAATACCAAGGACAAGGGGCCTCAAGAAAGCTTTGCAAGAGGAACAAGAACAAATTTTGCTTAATGAAGACCTTGACCTAGAAGAAAGGATTGCGCTAAAGGTTCATCAAGATAAAGAATATTGGCTTGATAGGGTGAATGAACACTTGGAGAAGCTCCTTGAGAAGGAAAACAGAGACAATCAATTGCTCAGACACATGGTGCATCACTACCAAGCTCAAAACATGATCGCCAATGTCAAGGTAAAACAACTTGAAAATAAGCTCAAGGAGGCCAAAAAACATCAAAAGGATGAGGGAAACTTGGAGATCCTTTCTCAAGCATCCATGAAGCTATAGAAAACCTAGTTTTACAACTTCCCTCCAATTTTGAGCAAATTCCGAGCATTTTGAGTTTTTTGACAAATTTTGGTCTAAGTTTAGAAATTCAGGTGCTCCAAGGCGCTGCGCTTTCCTTAGACCTCCATTTGAGGAAAGGTATACATTTTTGGAAATATATTGACATCCTCTAAAAACCCATTTGCCCAGATTTTGTAGAGGTAGCTTAGTTTTGGAGAAAAATGCAAAAAAGTGGCAAAAAACTAGCATTCTAGACCATTTTTGACAGGCGCTACGCTTCTAGAGTAACCTTGGGAGAATGGATTTTTGAAGGTCTTCCCATGCTCCAAATTCAGAAATTCAAACTGTTCTGGAAAGTAGACTTGAAGAGCTAGTTGTCGTTCTCTCAGATTTGCATTGTCATTCCTGGAAGGCACCTAAAAATCAGCTCAAAGTCGACATTGCACTTCTGCACTTTCTGTGTTTTATTTGAAAATTTTCACTATGTAAAATTTCTAGTTTTCAGTCTAGCTTGGTCAAAGTCAAGATTCTCTATGTAATGGAACTAGTTACAAGGCTAGGTGATGTAGACATGAATAAATGTACATCATAGGTTGTTTTTTATTTTTATTAGGCCTCATAAAAGAAGCAAACTCCTAAACAAACTCTTCATGAAGTATTTGAGTTGCACCTTCTCACTCTCACCTGTTGGTTGAGAGAATCTTGGAGTCAGTTCCTCCACCAAGGAATTTGACTCCTGAATGTGGGAAAGTTTTCTAGGAGAGTCTATAAGTATCATTTCACTTCAGGAGAAGAGGGTTGAACTTTTTGTGAAGGAGACTTGCATTGTAAGCATCTTTCAGCTAATACATATACAGGTTGCAGCTATTTTCAAGGAACTCTAGCCCAGTGAGTTCATGGTCCTTGTACTTCATTATTTTTGTTTTCTCATGGTCCAAACATATTTATCTACATTAATATCTTCTTTCTATGAAAGCCTTGTGATAAAATACTCAGAATTCTTGTTTTTCAAGCTTTGTTATCTGGTTTTCATATTTATGTGTTTTGTCTTCCTAAGCTAATGAAATCATGTTTATTTATGCTCATTAGTTTCTTCCTCACTATATCCTCTATACTAAACTGAAAAATACACAAATTACACCATGGATTCTGATATCTAGCTCCTCCTTATGTTTGCTCCTGCATTTCCACGGCCTAGACCTACTTGTGGCTCCAAACCCTAAGTTCAACGAATACTTAAAAAACCAAATTTTCACAATCAAACAAACAAATACACATATCTAGCATAAAATTCATTTGTTTTAAAGTCATATCACTGATAAGAGACTTAGAGAGATCCCTCTCATGCTCAATAGCGCTAGCTACTGAGATGAAGTGGTTTGAGGTTACCCTTTTCGATTTCCTTTTCAGCCTAGGAGATTGTAAGGATTAACATTTTTTGCGCCGTTGTCGGGGAATGACTGTTAAATTATTCTTGGGTAATATCTAAGAACTTTCAAAGAACTGGTTCTATACCTCTCAGTTTCCAGTATTCGAAGATAGGTTGAATTCATAAATCTCATCAGTTTAGGGTGTATACATTATGGCTTCCAAAAGGCATACTAGGTCAAATCCTGGCCCAAATCCACCCTTCATTGTTGAAGATCCAGAAAGATTGCTCATAAACTTAAACTACCTATCTCTAAAAGTGTAGTTTGTAAAATTAAATGAACAACTTCTCTGCCTAAACACCTATTCACTTTTGAGCAAATTCCTTTTGAAGAGCAGATACAATTATCACTTACAAGGTCCAAGTCTAACTCCTGTATCTCTGATATAACATTAGAAACTTTAAAGGTTGAAACTCACTCTTTTTCTTCAGAATATTTGTCTACTAACACTGATCATGAACAGTGGTTAAATTTTGATAAGCTTCAAGGCCTTGCTAACCAACTCCAGATCACTACTGACAAAGATTTTGTTCAATACCAACTTGAATACCTAGCCACAGCTTCATCCTCTTTTTCACCTCCAAACTCATCTACCACATCTCCTAAAGCCTCAGTTTCATCATCTCTCCTACCTCCCTCGTTCGTTCCATCCTTTCGTCTACAACCCATTTTAGTAGTTCCATCATCCATCAACATCACCACCCTTACTTAACAATCCCTTGTAACACCATCACTTTCTCCAGTAGCCATGGCAAGATTTGCGCCTCTTTACTGCCTGCTCAACTTACTGCTTTGCCTCAAAACTATGGTCAAAGACTTCCTTTGTTTGACGGAAGTTTAGAAATTACAAATCAGCAGCATGTTGACAAGTTAATAGACTTCATTGATTTTGAAGAAAATGATGAGGAGAATGCCAAAATGAGGATTATCGCTCAGAGTTTCTTAGGAGATGTTAAGAAATGGTTTCAAAGTATGGCTGCAAATTCAATTAGCAGTTCTCAAATATTGATTGAATTATTTCTAGCTCGTTGGCAAGAGAAGAAAAATCTGTTATGGATATTGGCTGAGTATAATTCAATGAAAAGGAACCCCAATGAAACAATTCAAGAATTCACATCAAGATTTAATACAGTGTACAATTCTATACCTGATGATATGAAACCTCCTCCTGGTTTGGCTCTTCTTCATTATCCTAATGCTTTCGATCTAGATATGGCCTACCAGCTCAGAGAAAGAGACCCAACTACTCTTGAGAGAAAATCAAAGCTAAAGAGGGTAGAGAAAAAAATTGTCTTCAAAGAAGAGCCTGCATCATCTTCTGATGCAAAGCTTGATAGTCTGATAAAAACTATGGAGAGGATGATGGATAGAATATCCATAACTGATCGGAAAGCTGAACCATCAATGAGGAATCGTAACTTTTGCAGGCAGCAACAACAGCAATTCAGAAATCGACAGAAAGAGCAGCGAAATCAAGATCCTCAAAGTCAAGTAAGAGCTCTATTTCAGCAAAACTACACTAAAGGTCAAGAAGAAGATAAAGAAGAAATTGTAGAAGCAAATCACTTCTTTCAAGAAGATGAACTGCCTACTTTCCTAATAGAGGAAGATCAGTTTTCCGAAGACTCTCTCATACCAAATGATTAGCAATTTGTGCTCGCAAGCGAATATCTGTGGATTGATAGGACTGAAGAGTACTAAAGAGGATATCAGAATACCCTTAGTCATCTCCAAAAGCAGTACAATTTAAGGAATAGAAATCTACCCGTTACTCTAACTCAGAAAAGGCAAAAATCACAAATGGACGCACCAAGCAAAGAAACCACTCTTGCAGGCTAGAATAAAGACAAAGGTGTTGTCATATTGAATTGGGATAGAACCAATGAAGCCTCCACTAGCAATGTGACGAAGGATAAAGAATTTCAAACTGAAATCCAAAGGAAGGAACCTCAAGCTAAAGGCCAAACAAAAAGGAAGGGCATCGCTTCAAAAGAGGTAGAAAACCAATCTAATCTTTTTAGTTTGGAAAATGAAATTTCTAAATTGAAAATAGCCATTCTCCTCTCCGAATTGGTAAGGAATGACAAATATAAATTTCAGATTGCAAAAATTCTTAGGGTTGATCAGATGTCTGATACAATTAAAGTAGCTAATGATGAGCTAGCAATCCTTTTTGGTCCAACCTTAGAAGGAGCTCCCTAAAGATAGTGAAATTACTCCTTTTTATCTGAGTCTTAAACTTCATGACTTTATCCTTCATAATGCTATGATGGCACCTCTCATAATATGATGACTAAAGCCATCATGGATAAACTAGGAGTGAACATCACCTGACTTTACCATGATCTTTATTCTTTTGATTCTGGAAGAGTGAAATGACTTGGCCTCATTAAAGAGTTGGTAATTTCCTTAGACCAAATCTCGGCCAAAAATGTACTTATGGATGTCATAGTTGCCGATATTCCTCCTAGGTTTGGCATGTTGCTTTCAAGATCTTGGGGAGCAAAATTAAAGGGCACTCTGCATCTTGACTTTTCATACGCCACTATCCTTGTTTTTGGACAACTCCGGAAACTTTATAGAGAAAAGAAGATGAAATTTATGATCAGCAATAAAGAGAAGCTAGTCAATCATCCTATACATGTTGTTTATATTGGTCTTGACTCTTTCATTATATTTAGTGATATGAATTCTATTGATGATGAAAGTCAGCTAGTGGAAATTTTAGAAGTTCCCAACCTAATAGGCAGCATACATGAAACTATTACAGCAGAAGGTAAAGAGGTTGGTTAGGAATGTAGACAACTTGCAAATCCTATTGAGGAGATTCAAAGAACAATGCAGAAAACAGAAATTTTTGAGCTAGCTGTTCAAAATCCTAAAAATCAAAAAATTCAGTCTTCAAAAATTCTTTTTCCGGATGAAGAAAATGGTCTTTGGACCATGGAGTTCGATGGTGCATCAGGAAGAGAAGGAGCAGGAATTGGTGTTTGGATACATGATCCATTACATCAGTCAAACAAAATCCCTCGAAATGTAGGAATGATCTCTTACAAGTTGGATTTTGAATGTTCAAACAATGAGGCAGAGTATGAGGCATTGATTGTTGGCCTCAAAATTCTGAAAAAGTTGGGAGCAAAAAAGATGTTTATGGCGACTCTGAATTAGTGATCAAGCAAGTCAAAGGGGAATACCAGGCCAAACACCCAAGAATAAGAGCTTATCACAATGTTGTACTTGATATTCTCAAAAATTTTTCAAAATATACATTATCTCTTATTCCTAGAACTAAAAATGTCAGCTAATTCACTCGCCATTGCAGCAAGTATGGTGAAGATCCCCATTCATCTTAATCATAAGTACTCCATCCATGTTAAGCATTACCCAACTGTCCCAGATAACATGAGGTTTTGGCAAGCGTTTGGTGATGATAAGCAGTTAAACAATTTTTTGTAGTTGGAGGGAGAATTTCAGAATTCTCACATTGATGATGCCTACAACTTTGATGATCCTAACATTCATTCAACTGACACTTAAGTATTACAGCTCAAGGACAACAACATTCCAAGAGGCTTGGTGCCTTTGGAAGAGTTATTTGACAGGGATGATATCACCAAGAAGCCCACCATGGTTCCTACAAAAAAGGGAGTAGAAGATGTAAACATTGGCACAGCTGAAAATCCTAAATTGGTCAAACTATCAAAGTCTTTATCTCCTGAAACAAAGGGTAAGTACATGTATTTAATGAAGGAATTTGCTGATGCATTTACTTGGGATTACTCAGATTTGAAAGTTTATGACAAGAGTATTATTCAGCACATCATTCCTATAAAGCTCGATCAAAAGCCATTTCGCCAGAAATTGAGAAGAATCAATCCCAAGTTACTGCCATCAATTGAAAAAGAGGTAAATAGACTTTATAAGTATGGAATAATAGTTCCCATTCAGTTTTCTGAATGGATTTCTAATCTAGTACATGTGAGGAAGGAGACCGGGGAAATTCGTCTATGTATTGATTTCATAAATCTCAATAAGGTGTCCTTGAAAGACAACTATCCCCTGCCTAAGATGGATCATATACTTCAGAAGGTGGTCGTATCCTCTAGGATGTCACTGCTTGATGGATAATCTAGGTACAACCAAATTTGGGTACACAAAGACGATCAGCTCAAGACAGCCTTCACAATGCCATGGGGTACATTCATGTATGCCAAGATGCCTTTTGGGCTTAAGAATGCAGGAGCTACCTTTTAACGGGCTATGGACATAGCATTTGCAAATGAAAAAGATGTATTTCTGGTTATCTATCTAGATGATCTAACAGTGTTTTTAAAATATGATGAAGATCACTTGCATCACTTAAAGATTGTTTTTCAGAAATGCATAAAATTTGGCATCTCACTTAACCCAAAGAAGAGCTTGTTCACCATGGAAGAAGGGAAGCTACTAAGACACATCATCTTTAAAGATAGCATCCGCATTGATCCTACCAGAGTGGAGGCCATTCAACAATTAGACTTCCCTAGGAACAATAAAGAGATTCAATCGTTCAATGGGAAAATTAATTTTTTGAGGAGATTTATTCCTAATCTAGCTGAGCACCTGAAAGAAATGACAAATATGTTGAAAAAGGACAGCGAGGTAAAGTGGTCTTTGGAGGCTAAGAAATCATTTCGTGTGGTAAAATTTGCATTATCTACTACTCTTATTTTGATTAGCCCAGATTATACCTCATATTTCATCATTTTTTCTTTTGCTTCTAAGCACATTAGCAGCAGTCCTAATGCAGAAAAAATATCAAAAAAATGAGCAGCCTATAGCATTTTTCAGTCGCACTATAAGAGATGCAGCATTGAGATCTAATATCATTGAGAAATAGGCATTGGCATTGGTAAAATCCCTCAAGGATTTCCGAGTTTATATTCTACATTCACATACCATTGCTTATGTCCCTACTACAACAGTAAAAAAAATTCTTGTGCAAACAGATCCTGAAGACAGAAGAGGAAAGTGGATTGTAGCAATGCTGGAATATGACCTGGAGATAAAATCTACAAATCTCATCAAAGGACAAGGGTTAGCCAAACTTATGGCGGAATCAAATCTACATGCACTGGATATTAATTTGATGGCTGCACTATTAGAAGAACCAGAAGAAAATGACCCCTTCCTGCAGGTGTCCAATATGTTCATGTCCTCACCTTGGTACTCTGACATTGTCTATGTCTTGCAGCACTTGAATCCTCCTCCAGAAGTTCCCAAAGGTAAAGTTAGATCACTGAAACTCAAAGCTTCAAAATATTGTATTCTGGATGGTGTTTTATTTTGGAAAGATCCTGGAGGTGTGCTGCTGAATTGTTTAATAAAAAATGAAGCTAAAGATATAATGAAGGATTTTCATAAAGGGGATTGTGGCGGTCATCATTTTTGGAAAACTACAGCAAACAAGATCTTAAGAGTTGGTTTTTATTGGCCCACCCTCTTTTCTGATACATACAAAACAGTCATGAGCTGCCATGAATGTCAAAATTTTCAAGGAAATAGGAAACTTCTGCCATTACCACTACAACCAATTTTGATTTCACTCCTTTCCAGCAGTGGGGTCTTGATTTCATTGGTGAAATCCATCCTTCACCTTCAACACAACACAAATGGATATTAACAGCCACTAACTACTTTACAAAGTGGATTGAAGCTATCCCAATCAGGTAAGCTATTGATTCTGTCATCATTCAATTTCTGGAGTATAATATTTTGTCTAGATTTGGCTACCCATAGAAAATAATAAAAGACAACGTTGCTGCTTTTAAATCAAAAACAATGGTGGATTTCTGTGCCAAATATCATATTGTGCTAGGACATTCTATTAATTGTCATCCGCAGGGAAACAACCTTGTTGAATCTTCCAACAAATCTTTGGTTAACATCATCAAAAATGTCCTGGAGGTGAACAAGAAGAATTGGCATAAAAAACTCATCAATGCTTTGTGAGCGAACAGGGTCAGCACCAAAAAGTCAATAGTTATGTCTCCTTTCCAGTTAATATATGGAGTTGACACAATATTTCCTTCATCTCTTGCTATCCCAGTAATGAAAATACTACAGGAATTGGACAGTGAAACTAATGCCATACAAAGGAGAATAAACCAGATCATTCATTTACAACAGACAAGAGAAGAAGATTTTCAGAACACATCCAAACTCTAAGCAAAGATTAAAAAGATTTATGACCGCAAAACCAAGGAAGACAATTTCAATTTCGCAGATGTAGTCCTTTGGTGGGATGCTAGAAATGAAGACAGAGGCAAACATGGTAAGTTTGAGAACTTATGGAAGGGACCATACAATATCTCTACTTTTAGAGGAAAGAATACTTTCTTGTTGGAAGAAATGGATGGAAAATATTATTCAGGAGGGGCGACCAATGGTAGGCTTCTCAAGCACTACTATGTCTAAAATCCTGAAAGGTCATCATCATTGTACATATCGGTGTGTATTTTACTTCTAGCATTTTAGATAGTTGTCATCAGAGTTTGAAGCCCGAAGTGAAGACCTTAAGGCTCTCTGAGTCAGCATTGTTTTCATTTTTTTATTCAGTTCTTTTGTCATGTCAAAAGGTCAGTCAGTCTGAAGTCAAAAAACCAGTTTTTATGCATGTTGACTCCATTGCCAAAATGAATAAGGCTACTTGATCTACGGTGTTCTTGACACCTCCAAGGAGCTGCCATCCCTATTTGGAGCCAATGTTAGTGTCAATCTTGTTAGCCTATCACCTGGATCAAAAATTATTTTACCATGTTTTTTCAAGCTTTCACCATCAAATTTTTCTGTTACTAGGTTTACACAACAAATTTGTCATTGAATGGTCTGTCTAAAGATGAAGTCATCATTTGAAAATTCACTCATGCCGGTCACTTATCACACTTCATGAAGGCTTCATAATGAAAATGGGTATCTCATCATCATCAATCCATTAGGTGTTAGGTCATTAGGGTTTCCAAGGTCCATCATTTCCATAAAAATAAAAAATAAAACCAGCAATAAGTCAAACATGACAAAGCAACTGTTGAAGAATTGATCATGATTATCCACACACTCCTCATATTCTCATGATATCAAAGGTTTCAAAAAAGGAAGCTCCAGCACTCAGGAAAGAAAAAGCACATTTGCAATGGTAAAGGTAAAATATGTCTTCATAAAGTGAAAATCAGTTCCTAAAGGAGGGTGGGTTTCTTTTCCTTTTGAAAAAGTGAGGAAATTTTCCCTATATAAACTCAAAAAGCCCCATAACTCTTTCATTCATATCCTATTCACTCTTTACCATCAAGCCCTCTCGCCCAAAAAAGTAAAAAATTGTTTTCCTAGGAGAAAATAGCAAAAATTTGAAGGTGTTGTGCGTAGAAACACTCCGCTGCACTTAGGAGACAGGCGTTGCGCTTCTGTGAACTGTATTGTGCTTTGGCACTATGCCTAGGAACATTGCGCTATGCGCAAGACAGAGTGCCCCGAAACTCACCAAAATTCTCCCAAACTTCAAATTTTCACTTGCAAGCTTGGTTTAACTGTCTTATAAGCTAAGGAACAAAGTACACCATCACCCTTTATCTTTTGCTTTCCCAATTTCATTCCATGTCAATCATTTTTCAAGTTAGGGTTTGTAGCAAATTTTGCATGGGAAATGTTAGGGTGAAAATGGCCATCATAATTTTTGATCTCCAAAACATGTAAATTGATATCCTACACCTGCATACATGTTTGATGAGTCATTTTGACCAGTTCATTCACCTCAAAACAAAGTTTAAACACTGAAAAAGAAAAACCCTAGCTCATTCCTAGAGTTCTTTTTGGCAAATTTCATCATAAAACCTCTTGGTCTCACTTCCAAGCAACAACATCTTTTCACTATTTTCTTCACTCATTTTCATCAGGTTTCAAAGTCATCTCATCTTTCCTAAAACCTCTCCCATAATTTTGTCAATATCTCCTACATATCACTTCATTTCCATTGACACCTCAAATCTTATTTTCACTTCCTGCTGCTAGGACTTTGTGTCATCATGGAGGCAGAAACTTCGCCAGAAAGAAAGAGACAACACAAAGGAGGGAGGGTTCTAAAAAATGAACCATCAGACTGCAACACAATCAACTCCTATCCTTTCAACAAACAGTGCTTTGAGGATGTTCATTGCTTGGAATTTTGCAAAAGGGTAAGTGAGGCAAGGTTTTATGAACAACTGACAGATTGGGTAGCAACACAACTGAAAGGAGAGACTGTTGTCATTTCTGGTATTGATTTTTTTTTCTCATTGGCCTCCATCTCAATAGCAACTGGCTTACCAAACAATGGCGAATATTGGTTCAAAGGAATGAGTCTAGATCTTGAAAACTACAAGCCTTTCCTAAAAATGACATACAGAGATACACATACTCACCTCATGCCTTTCAGATATTTACTCGAGGAATATGCCCCTTTAATGAAAACTATCATGAGGTTCTTTAATTGTGAAGGTAGATTCTCTAGGTTGTATGCCTATCATATTCGCCTCTTGATGCACTTCACATCTCAAAAGCCACTCAACATGTGTAATTACCTATTCAGGAGCATTTTAAAAATGTCTGAAAAGATACAGTTAAAGGACAAAGAGCACTCCCCAAGCTTGTTCCATCACACTCTCATCAAAACCATTGTCCTTCACCAACTGCCAAAGAGAGGTATGGCTCTGGAAGCCTTTTTAGAAACAACTTTACAATGGCATGAGGAAAATGCAGCGTCTCAGTTTCCAAGTGCACCAAAACAACAAACAGAGATGGGGTCATCTAGCAAAACAGTGGAGAAGACTCAGCTACCCAAACCTGAGGTGACCAAAGTGTATAAGAAATGGCATAGGCTTGTGTTTTCTTCTCACAAAGAGAAAGGGGCCAAGCCTTCTTCATCGACAAAGCAGGAAACGGCAGCAAAGGATAAGGGCACAGTGGAACATGAGTTTGAGCTTATTGATTTAGAGGCAGAAGATCAGACTTCAATCTTGAGACAGACTATCAGGGACAAGGACTACCAAATCAAGGAGCTGGCAATAAATCTGGAAAGGGAAAAGTATGTTATATCATTCCTTGAACAGGAAAACAGTTAACTCAAAGCAAAGGAATTGATCCTAGAAAAGGAAAAAACCAAGTTAATGTAGAAAATTGGAAAAGGTAAGGAGATCGTGATATCAAGTGAGCTTGAAGCATCAGATATGAGAGGAAAAAGGGAAATACCAAGGACAAGAGGCCTTAAGAAAGCTTTGCAAGAGGAACAAGGACAAATTTTGCTTAATGAAGACCTTGACCTAGAAGAAAGGATTACCCTAGAGATTCATCAAGATAAAGAATATTGGCTTAATAGGGTGAATTAACACTTGGAGAAGCTCCTTGAGAAGGCAAACAAAGACAATCAATTGCTCAGACACATGGCACATCATTATCAAGCTCAAAACATGATCGCCAATGTCAAGGTAAAACAACTTGAAAATAAGCTCAAGGAGGCCAAAAAACATCAAAAGGATGAGGGAAACTTGGAGATTCTTGTTGAAGAATCCATGAAGCTATAGAAAACCTATTTTCACACCTTCCCTCCAATTTTGAGCAAATTTTGAGCATTTTGAGTTTTTTGACAAATTTTGGTCTAAGTTCAGAAATTCAGCTGTCAAGGTGCTATGATTTTTCCTAAGGCCTCCATTTGAGGAAAGATATACATTTTTTGAAAGCTCTTGACGTCCTCTAAAAACCCATTTTCCCATATTTTGCAAAGGTGGCTTAGTTTTCGAGAAAAATGCAAAAAAGTGGCAAAAAACTAGCATTCTAGACCATTTTTTGACAGGCGTTGCGCTTCTGGAGTAACCTTGGGAGAATTAATTTTTGAAGGTCTTTCCATGCTCCAAATTAAGAAATTCAAACTGTTTTGGAAACTAAAGTTGAAGGGCTAGTTGACCATTCTCTCATATTTTCATTTTGACTCCTGGAAGACACCTAAAAATTAGCTCAAATTCGACATTGCGCTTCTGCATCTGTGTTTTTATTTGAAAATTTCCACTATGTAAAATTTCTAGTTTTCGGTCTAACTTGGTCAAAATCAAGATTCTCTATGTAATGGCACTAGTTACGAGGCTAGGTGATGTAGGTGTGAATAAATGTACATCATAGGTTTTTTTTTATGTTTATTAGGCCTCATAAAAGAAGTAAACTCCTAAACAAACTCTTCATGAAGTGTCTGAGTTGCACCTTCTCACTCCCACCTGTTGGTTGAGAGAATCTTGGAGTCAGTTCCTCCACCAAGGAATTTGACTCCTGAAGGTGGTAAATTTTTTTAGGAGAGTCTATAAGTATCATTTCGCTTCAATAGAAGAGGGTTTAAATTTTTGTGAAGGAGACTTGCATTGTAATCATCTTTCAACTAATACAAATACAAGTTGCAGCGATTTTCAAGGAACTCTGGCCCAGTGAGTTCATGGTTCTTGTACTTAATTATTTTTGTTTTCTCATGGTCCAAACATCTTTATATGCATTATATCTCTTCTTTCTATGAATGCCTTGTGATAAAATACTCGGAATTATTTTTTTTCAAGCTCTATTATCTGGTTTACATAGTTATGTGTTTTGTCTTCCTAAGCTAATGAAATCATGTTTATTTATGCTCATTAGTTTCTTCCTCACTATATCCTCTATACTACACTAAAAAATACTCAAATTACACCATGGATTCTGATATCTAGCTCCTTCTTATGTTTGCTCCTACATTCCCACAACCTATACCTACTTGTGGCTCCAAACCCCAAGTTCAACAAATACTTAAAAAACCAAATTTTCACAAACAAACAAATACACATATCTAGCCTAAAATTAATTTTTTTTAAGTCATATCACTGATAAGAGACTTAGAGAGATCCCTCTCATGCTCAATAGGGATAGCTACTGATTTGAAGTGGTTTGAGGTTACCCTTGTCGATTTCCTTTTCAGCCTAGGAGATTGTAAGGACTAACAGGGGTGATAGATGCAAGTAAGTGTGGTTGCAGTTGTCTAAGGTTGGGTGGAGAGTCCTTGTCCCAGACTCAATTTCCATGCAACCTTAAAGATAATTATATGTGTGTGTTGCTTATATATTAATGAACTGATGATGCATTTTTGGTTGAAATGGTTTGGATTGTTTTTGGACTGTAACAATGTTGTTAATGTGATGAGCATGTGGATGTCTCTCTATTCAGAGATAGCTTTTTATGTTGATAAATAAGATAAATAAACACACATGTCACACCTATGAAATGAACATTGTGGATAAAAAAGTTGAACTAGTGTATGCATCTACAATGGAATGAAGTGTTGTGTTAAATGTTCATTACCGTAGTTCATAACATATAATTTGCAGCAAAATGTGTAAGGTTGTATACAATAAATTAACTTGAGTCATGTTCCTGAACCAAAATCCTATCTTGGGGTAAATGCTCACTCATATTGATTAATAGCGCATATGTAAGTAATACAAAGATGTCATGAAACACCATAGGCAGTAGAAGGATCCAATGATAAAGATATGGAATAAAAACTTAGAAAATTAGGCACAAAGACCCTTTTTATTAACATAAAATAAGTACATAATCGCCTGCCTAGCAGGGCTTGTACATATACATGGATGTTCCTTCATTGAGCTATAAGCCCTTGAACCTATGCAAAAGGCGTTGAGTCAACGATGGAAGGGTTATCATCCCTTTAAGTGTAAGAATAACTACAATCCACGCAGGAAAGCTTCATGAACCTTGCATTATAAGTATCCTAGATATCTTATTCTTGCATTAAGGTGTAGCTAGATTGGCCCTGAAAGTATTTGCATATCGCCATGGAGCTACTTATAGGCTTGCTTTGAACCCTGTAACCTTTGGTGTGTGGTAGACGAGCTGGAGACCTTTCAAGAGTTCACACACAACTGATGGTAGGTAAGTGTTGCAAGAACTTGTGCCAACATGCGTGGGATTCCCTGTCTAAGAACGGGGAATGAAGAAGGGTCATGAACTCCTTCGAGTTGGATTGGCTCAAGCTCAAAAAGGGTAGAACCATAGGGCACCTTAATAAGCCATCGACATCGGCACCGAGTAATAGTGTTCATCTAGAGGTCTACAAGACCTCTGAGACAGAACCATGGTTGAAATAACCAGCTCGGTGAAATTATGGTTGGGTCGAGACTGTCTCAGAGGTCCTTGCCCCAATCCAAACCCTAGTTGTTAAAACGCTTCATTAACACGGCTTGATTTTTCCTTTAACGCAATTGGATGAGGAAGTGACGACATGGCCCGGAGGTACAAACCCAGAATATTACCCCAGAGCATTGTGTGGCACAACTATGGGATCCATCGAGATTATGATAGTCAGGATGAGATAGCTGACACGCCAGCCTAGATATCATGTGATTGGTCAGAGGTGGACCCTCTTGACAAGTCAACAACGGGCTGATGCGATGAGTGAAGGTCATTTCATTCGGCAGG
>APFE031647977.1:527951-567989 GCA_000404065.3 Pinus taeda
GGGAAGTCAAGTAGAGTTTGGAGGAAAAACTCTACTTGACTTCCCAACTCATATATATATATATATATGGTTTACCCCATTCCTCTAACAATATGAGGGGTTGGGTGATGTTATACATCGCTTTTTACCTATGTTTGTGCTTCTCAATTTGTTTTCTTGATTCCCCAAGTGTTGGTGTAGCGTTGGGTGGAAGGAACACCTCTTTGGCTGCCCACTTTCAAGCTTGACAAGTAAGATGAAATGGCTTTCTACCCCCTCAATTGTTACAACATTTGTTGTTACAAGATTCATTATTACAGCATTCGTGGTAATGGTCATCGTTTCAGTAGTTTCAATAGTAGTAGTTGTTATAGCATCAGCGTTTACAACATTTTCAACAGTAATGGGTGTTGCAGCATCAGCTGCTACCGCTTTTTCAGCATATTTAACATTGACATGTTGTTATGGAAATTGTTGTTACAACATTCATGGTTACAGCATTTGCTTCTTAATCCATTGTTACCTATATTTGTGCTTCTCAATGTTTTCTTGATCCCCCACGTGCTGGTATAGTGTTGGGTGGCAGAAACACCTCTTTGTAAGCCGACTTTCAAGCTTTGACAAGCAAGATGAAATGGTTTGTTGTTACAACATCTGTTGTTATAGTATCTTTTATGGAATTTGTTGTTATAGCATCTATTGTTACAACATCTGTTGTTACAACGTCTTCTTCTCAATCCGTTGTTACCTATGTTTTTGTTTCTAAATTTGTTTTCTTGATCCCCCAAACGTTGGTGCGGTGTTGGGTGGCAGAAAAACCTCTTTGGTTGCCCACTTTCAACCTTTGAAACGCAATATGAAATGGCTTTCTGCACCCTCTATTGTTACAACATCTACTTTTACAAAATTGATTGTTACAACATTCATTGCTACAGCATCTGTTGTTACAGCATCCGTTGTAATGGTCATTATTTCAATAGTTTCAATAGTAGCAGTTGTTATAGTGTCATCTTTTACAGTAGTTTCAACATTTTAAATAGTAATGGGTGGTACAGCATCAGTTGTTACAGTATTTTCAACAAATTTAACATTGACATGTTGTTATGGCCTCTGTTGTTACATCGATTATTACAGCATCTGTCGTTACATCATTTGTTTCTCAATCCGTTAATACCTATATTTGTGCTTCTCAATTTGTTTCCTTGATCCCCCAAGTGTTGGTATAGTGTTTGGTGGAAAAAACACCTCTTTAGTTTCCCACTTTCAAGCTCTAACAAGAAAAATGAAATGACTTCTTGTTATAACATTCGTTGTTACAGCATTTATTGTTACAACATCTTAGTTGTAACTTATTTCAAATTTTATTATCGTAAATGCACTTTGATATGACGTAATATGGATATTGTTTCATGACATATGTTGTAATATTAGATATATAACAGATAAATTAATTATTGCATGAAATAAATAATAAATTTTCATTCTAAATGTTGTTTTTTTGCAGAACAAGGATCTTCCAAAAGATCGGAATGATCCTCATCACATAGATCGAGATCATTTTAGGTCTAATGTTGAGATGGACTATGATGCTCATGATGACACAAATGCAGATGACAACGAGGTTGATGTTGATACAGAAGATGATGATGATGATGATGATAATCATGATCATGATCATGATGGTGATGATGATCATGAGGCAATTTTTGGTAGCGGCTAGTGACATTCATGATCATATAGACTAAATCATGGATCATTTTTTATATATTTTTATGATGTTTTCATGGTTATGATCATATGTATCATTTTCACGGCCCCTTGTACCATATTATTGAGTTGCATCTTTTTGACATGTATCATTTTGACTTATATCATTTGGACATGACGTATCATATTGAATCGTATCATTTTTTCTTAAATAATTCATCATTTTTATTTATATCATTTGTACATGATGTATCATTTTGACTTACGTAGATTGTTGGGCATGCATCATTTTCACATGTTATTTTACTTCTTTTAAATAAATGGGTATATTTCTATTAATCGAACTAGAATTTTTCTAGTGCCATTACATTCAAAAGCATCAAAATTTCCAGAGTCCTCCAAAGTTACTCTGACCAGTATCTTTGGGTATGTAGTAATGTTTTTTTCTAGATTGACTACATCATTCTTCTTGTAATTTCTCCAAAATACCCTATTAATACTTACATACATACATAAGATAATCTACCTATTACTAAGAAATTAATTACCTAGTTCCCTCCACATTGTTCTGGCCTAATTCCTCCATAGTGGCCTCGTCTGCTTCCTCCTACTAGAATAGTTTTGTTTCTCTTTGTTGCCCTTGCTCCTACTGCAATTCCTGTTGATCGAGAAACACCATAGGGAGAGCCCCTCCCTCACCAATCACCATATCCTATTCACCATTGCCGCTGAGGCCAAATATTTCTTTTAACACTAAAACAACTGCAGTTTCCACCTTGACCTCAGAGTTCTCCACTTTGTAATCAAAATTTTCTATCTTGGATATGATTACCTCCACCGCCACTTGAACAATTTCAACATATTTTTCAGACATTCCAACTGACATGTTACCAGGGTGAAATGAGAGAGGGCCTCAAAAATTATTTTCCCACCTGTCCTAGAGATCATCCCATTGATTTCTTGCTTGAACTCTTAGTTAATATCATCTAGGGAGCCACCAGCGCCATTGTCTGACGAGGAGGCCATCTCTTCGACTTGGAAAGAATGTATGGAGAGACATTGTGTGTGAATTATGTACAACCATCCTCTTATATCCATACTTAATTCCAAAATCATGACGGGGGGAGTCCCTTCAAGTTTAATGTTGTTCGCATTCATTGCACACCCTAATTGTGAATTCGTTGCTTCTTGTTATGGACCATAAACACACACGGTCAAACTAAGACATTCTTCCTCGACCACAAAAATATTGAATCCTTCAACCTGCCTTAATTCTTTTTTGATGGCATCCAACCTATCCACATACTTAGCATTAATACTCATGTTTAACCATATGTTGGATGAATGGCTCATCATTCTACTGGAGAAATCTCTCACGAGATTTTGTACTATGAAATTAATACCAAATTTATGTAACCTGCCATTCAGATTATCCTCCTTAATTACCCTTAATCATCTCGAGATCCTCAGGTTATGAGCAATCACGTATGTGACATATAGTTGTCCTGTCGCCCTCCTCCATCAACTTGCCTTAGACCAAATTGACGCCTTTGTTGGCTTGATCATCCACCAAAGTGTTGTTCTCTCTCTTGATATGATATAAATCCAAAATTTCAAATGTATCCATGATCAATTGGATTATTTGTAGAGTTTATCTTGTATTTGGGTCCTTGCAATGATTCAATTTGATACATTTTTGAATTGTAATGAGAAAGTCTCCAAAGACACTTAATTGGAGGATTCCTTCAGTTGCAACCAGCTTGAGCCCTTTCCATAACCCTAATTCTTTCGCCTGATTGTTTGAGGAGAATCTCAGACCCCACGCAAACTTTTTTACAACTTTTCCATCGGGGAAAAAGATAACCCCTCCTGCTCTTACCTCCCCACATAGATCATTTTCACATGTTATTTATGTACTAGTATATGTGAATTTCACTTGTTTTAGTTCATATATGATGATGATCTTATCAGTTTTTACTCGTCAATTTTTATATGTTGAAAGTGGTTGATGATTTGGATGCATATTTACTACATATAATGGTTTTGATTTACTGCTCATGATGGATGTTGTCAAATTCACTTAAGTTATAGATATTTGAATCACTTGTTTAATTATAGATGATGATCATGTTACCATAATTATCTTGTTATTTTATTTATACATTGGATGTTGTAGATTCTATTTTGATGAAGATTTAATTAATGATGTTAAATTGTATGGATGTTTGTTTCCCTTAAAAAAATCACAACTGTTATCCTATAAAATATTTCAAATGCATCCATATGATGTGTAATCATATAACTTATTTAATAGACATGATATATTTAACTAATTAAAATGAAATAAAACATATTAATTTAACCATTTACAAAACAATAATCATTTTTTGGAAGAAAAAAAAGAAGCAACAATGGAAGCAAAATTGGAAGCCTCGCTAGAAGCAAAACTAAAAGCCAAATAAGAAGTCAAACTAGACGTAACTCTTGGTGCTAAACCTGAAGCTATTTCCGACGCTTGGAAGCAAAAAAAGAAGAAACAATGGAAGCAAAATTGGAAGCCACACTAGAAGCAAAATTGGAAGTCACACTAGAAGAAAAACTGGAAGCCACACTAGAAGCAAAATTGGAAGCCACACTAGAAGAAAAATTGGAAGCAAAACGAGAAGCAAAACTAGACATTAAACTGAAATCCAATTTGGAAGCAAATCTTGGCAATATTTCTGGCGCTAAAATGGAACTATTTCTTGATCTGTTCATGGCGTTATTTACAGCATTATTCCTACTACTATTTACGACATTAAATCTGGCGCTACTTCAGGCAAGATTTTGGGCGCTATTTTTGGCACTATTTTTTCGTCATTATTCCAAGCGCTATTTATGATGTTATTTTTGGAGCAATTTACAACGCCAAATCTAGTGCTATGATAAATATACCTAATCGCGCCCATTTTTCATTGGGAAAAGTGTCCAATTCTTGAACTAAAAAACACTAAATTAAGTCGTTATTTATGTAGGTTTTAACCCTGCACTGAAATTACCTGCAAGAAAATTCTTAAAAACAGAAAATATATAATGGTGAGAAACACAAAACAAATACACATAGATTTTCTCTTGGATCCCAAAACCGGCACTACCAGAATTTTTTTCAATATATCCCTTTCAATGTTACAACACATATATACATGTCGAAGCATTCATAAACCCCAATCGATTAACCCTGGATTATAACATAACTGTAGTTCGCTTGACCATATCTACAAGATACCATGGGCAGAAAACCATCATGCCCCAAACCATGTGCAAAACCCATGCATAAAACCATTGATGGGTCTACACACCTAATATAGGATCCAAAAAAGAAATCCTGGGGCACTACCCCAAACCTTGTGCATGGGGGCTATCGCCTCCCTCTAGCCCCCCTGCTTCGCGTGTGGGGCTAGTCGTGGAAAGAACATAATACGCACCCAACAATTTAGGCGCTATTTGCATGTTCCATTGTGGTGCCATAAAAAAATGAATCAACGGTATGGTAGCAACTTGGTGCTAACTACAACAACAAAAAATTAATACTTAATGCATATTTTTGTTTCAATGCAAGAACCTAAGAAAAAATTTGGGCAATGACTACAAGTTATATTCCCTATCAAGGTTGATTATATTTTTGCACAAAGATAAATCCTTGATGTAATATCAAACATTGATTAAAAGATAGGTCCTAATACTCAATGTACATCCTTAGTTAGCAAGACTCTAATTAACATCCCTATATAAGTTGGTATAGGTTCTTTAGACTCTATAGTCATTAGTGGTAGATTATGTCTTATGAATAGTCCTCCCACTTTTTTTGGCATGCTTATTGATTGTTCATTTGGCTTGTCTTGCTCTCTATTTTAGAATAGAAGTTAGTAATTGTAAATGTTAGAACATGCAGAATAAATAAGTGGTTAGATAAGCATGTGATGCGCTTCTCATTCTTATGATACACAGTAATACATCAGTTTATGACCGTTGGTTTCATCTTCGAAGAGATATCCTTGAATTCTGATGGTTATTCACATTCTCTTGAGGCTTTTCGTCTTCCTCTCAAGTGAATAATACAAATTTACACAATCCATAAAGATTACATTTCCAACATTCCCCCCTTCATCCAAAGGGGTGTATGTGAGTCTAAGAAAAATGTTGAAATCTGGAAGTGGTTAGAAGTCAATGGTTGAATGTGCTCTCTGAATCTGGTGGTTTAAGAAAGACCACAAACCAAATGGGTAGTAGAAGTCAAAGTCTTGTACTAAATGATGATTTAAGGTTGATCACCAACTTTAGAACTTGGTTCGAAGCAATTCCTAGAACAATTCCTAATCTAGCTAGAAGTTGATGTCTTCTGCAAAATGGAAGTGCTCTTTGATGATCGTTTAAATATGACCATAAAGTGTTAGAATGGTGGTTTGAATATGACCACAAGTTGTTGTTTAGCACAAGAAGTAATTTTTCCATTGAGCAGTGGTTTAAGGAGGACCATAAACTAAATGATGCTCATTGAAGCTAACTCTATCTCTAGCTAAAACTCTAACTCTTGCTCTGGCTTGCTCTAGCTCTAGGATTTAGTTTTGGTTGTGGCTCACACTCTCTTGTTTCCGTTTGCTTGATGAGAATTTGAAACTTGAAGCTTGAATATCAATAAATAATATCCCCCTTATTAGATATAAGGTGAGAAGTTGAAAATCTCTCCACTACAAGATGTGTCAATACTTGAGAATGAATTGTGTGGTATGAACAATATATCTTCTTCATTGTTGATGACTATTTCCAAAAAGCGAGTCATCCAAGGTTAGTATTTTCTCTTGCAGGGTTCTTTTATCTTGAACATGTGTTTGAATGATGATTATGTTTTCCATAATGTTCGTAAGGATGAAGATCAAAACACTGATCCTTCATGTGGCCAACTCGATGACAATGTTCGAATTTAAGAATTTGATGTGGAAGTGCAATAGGGGAAAAAAAAAAAACTTTTTTTAGGAAACTTGGTGCTCTGAAATTGTATTGGTTTGGAATAGTCTAGAATATGAAAGGTAACTTCCTTTTCATATCCAAGACCGATTATGTGCTTGTTGTTGGTGACTTCTTCCCAAGGTCTAATGATGAGCTTGGAAATTGAAAGTGGAACTTTTTCATCTTCATTTAAATTTTATTTTGAAGTGGTATCATTGAAATAATGATGTGTTGGTTGTTGAGAAGACACTTTCTCAAAATCGAAAAAAAGAATTGTTCTAAATAAATACTAGTTCAAAATAGTGACTCTTTTGTTGTGATTCATCTCGTTGAAGTTGTGATTCAAGTTGGAAAAACTCAATTTTGTCCTTTAAGCCTTGCAAATAGGTAAGAATATCATTAGCAATAGCCAGTGTATTTAATAACCCTAATACTTCATCAATTTGAGCCATTTTCTTACAATATAAGGTTAGCAGATGAAAAGAGTCAGTTTCTCCCAAAATGCACCCATGAACTTACAAAAAAACTAACTATGAAAAAGAGAGAACTATTCCTTGTTAATAAAAAATTCACCTATTTGGATACTCCACATTTTTAGAGATATATATGCAACAAAAGATAAAGGTAAAGAAGAAAGATGCCAAGAAGCAACCAATTTCCGCCATGAAAATCAATAGCCCAGAAAACCCCAAGGGAATGGAAAGTTAGGTTGGTTCAATAAATTGTGCAATCTCAACAGGCTGAAAAGTAGAATCTCTAGTGGCCTTCATGGATTCCAAAGTTGTATTTTTTGATAATATGTAAAATGTATAGGATGTTGTTGAGGAGAGATATCATACTTCTGTTTCGTGGCTCTCAGATTTGAAACGCTTCCCATCATAGTGTGATCCACAACCTAGCATTTTTTTAGAAGAATGACTTTTGATAATCCACAGAAAGTACAAGATATTGTTGAGGAGGAGAGCTTGAGCTCCCAGATATGGTCTATATGTAACCTCCTATAGTGGTGGCATTATAAAAAAATGGAACCCACAATGCATGTTCGATGATATGAAGTTAATGGAGTAGGAGTCGGTGGTATTCAAGTCCCTCATCAACATCTGCAATGAGCAAGAAGCCAATCAAGGACATTGTTCAATATCTGCAAGGATCTATGTAATGGCCTTATGGCCCTGAAATCATCCTGTGCAAATCCAAACCATGGTTTTGATTCTCCGAAGGAAGCAACCAGAATGATATTAGATTATTCCACAGTTATACGAAATCCCAAGAGTCAAGCCCACTTCTCTATCTTCTAGAAAGTCTAGTCATGTCTCTCTTCATAATAAAATTCCAAGGGAATCTATATTGGCATTGGTCTTTGAAACCACAGGTGATAAGAAGCCAACAAAATTCCATTCTCTCGGCACTGCATGTAATTTCTTAACTCTCTGTCATTCAGAGAATCTATTAATAATGTAAAAAAGCATGGCCAAGAATGTAACAAATCGAAAGCCTCTATGTAAGATGACCGACAACAAGGTAAGTCGACCCAACTGGTGTGCTATGTCGGATGGCAAGGGAACTAGAATCTGAAATGGATGTCCTTTTTTGTTTTTTGTTGGTTTTTTTGTCCACTTAGAGTGTTGTGTAAGATTACTTTACTTTTAGACTCATGGACTATTTGTCTAATATGTAAAAAATATATATATTTAGACCATGTATAGTTTATGTCTTTATAATTCCTCCTAATGACCACACACTCTATAGACCCCACATATATGCACTTCCATAATAAAATGCAATCCCAAAGTCATTCGCCATCATATATCAATAATCTCGAGGTCCCTAGCACACTACATATGGCCCCTTGGTGAGAAACGTGCCCTAGAAAATGAGATGGTGACCCGGAGAGAGTGGTTAGTCTACGGGGATAGAGGAAAACGATCATGTCATGAGGAATTCACTCAACTTGAAATTGCAATCAAATGAAGTGGTGACCTGGACAGAGTGAGTGGTTTTTGGGGATAGAGGAAAACGATCATGTCATAAGGAATTCACTCAACATGAAATCTCAATCAGGGGAGGGAAAAAACTTGTGTGGCAAGAATGAATCTCCCAATTGTGTAAATAGTAAAGAGGAGCACCCAACTTGAAGAAGGTTGATCTCAAAGTGGAAGAAGCGCCCAAGTTAAAAGCCACAAACCCATAGCTTTGATACCATTGTTAGAACACACAAGTGATTATATAAGCGTGTGAGATATATATATTATATAATATATATATATATATATATGATCCTTGATTTCAACTTTCAAGAGGTCGCTTGAACTCTTAATGGCTATTCACATTCTCTTGTGACTTTTCATCTTTCTCTTAAGTGAATATAACAAATTTACATAATCTTAAAGATTATGTTTCCAACAGCAAATTGTTTTGTTTCTTAGGCTATAGGTAGGGGCATTGATTAATATCAAGCAACAATAGGAGACACTATCCATGAGAAGCATATTGATAGGATATGAATGAAAAAAGATTGAAAAATCTAGGAGGACAAGTCAATCTTGAAACAATTTTTTTTTTTTTGGATATGGTTTTAGAAATTCCCCAAGATTGAGAACTTGATTTACAACGACTATGTCTCAAAGGCCCTGTCAACCCTTCCAGTTTGGTCAAGGAGGTATTATTGAGATAAACAACCACAAATAAATTAGAGGTGCGACATAGGACACATATTTCACAAAAAATGCTTCATATTCCCTTCAAATCCAAACTACATTTAATAATATAATGCATATGAGATCCAACAGATTCTAAGATTAGAGAATATAGTTGAGAAAACCTCTCAACATAATCCAACAACCCTCACACCAATTTCTAAAATAAACATTATTTCTAACTCCCTCCCATAATGTTTATTTTATAAATTACAATATAGAGAACATATATTACAACAAAATTGGTCGTTCTCTGGCTGGTCTTCATCAGCACTTACATCCACTCTAGAATCTTGTGAACACTGCTCTTTCTTCACCACCACACCTTCAAGTTGTCACTTGACCTCCATTTAAAACATAATTGTCTTTGACCATCATTGATGAACTTTGCAAGATCAACAATATTGACATCTCGGCTTGTCGGGGCTTCCGCAATAAGAGTTGTCAAGTAATGAACCATCCTATTGACCAACCACTATTTGTTGGATATTTCACTTTCAGCGACCTGTCGGTTGCTAGAATGGAGGTTTGGATATTGAATGTGTTCAAAAGTCAATCAAACAAATTGACCGTATTAACACACAACAATTGATGTTCTTGAAACCGAGGCTTCCAGTTTAAAAACCACCAATCCTCTTTACAACCAGAATTAAAAGAAATAGAAAACTCTTTAACAAAGATATCTCACAACACCAAAAATAATCATGAAACAATCTATTGTCATCTGCACATAAACAAGTCACCACGTCCCTCTTTGGCATAAGTCAAAGTTATTATTCTAGTTCAATATTTATCTTGGAGTTTTCCTTATTCATGAAACAATGGTGAGAAAGATTAATTCTAACAAAATCTCCCTCACATATTGACCAAATTCAATAGGTATAAAATACTGACTCCGGATAATTCTCAAAACCAAGAGCATACAGATACAGCTCAAGAGAAACTCCTCCCCCTGAGTCAACACATCTTGTGAAAACTTTTCATTTCTACCATTTTCCTGCGTGTAAAGGTATTGAAATCATCATATCAGGTTTCTAAACAAGCTCTACCTCGTTGGCAGCCTGCGCAACCCACTTAATTCAAGCGTACAACTGTCTATGAGGGAACCACCAGCCTAATTCAGGTTCTAGTCAACAAGCCCTTCATACTTCGATGGCAAGTGGATGTTTGTGGATAGGCATATCAACTGGAAAAATTGTTTTGTCGCATCTATACAATTGAATGCGTGAATCCCCAACCACTCCTCAAACTTGCAGCTTTTGTATGACGGTATTTCCTTTTAAGTGCACCTGAAAATTGGGTCGAATAAAAACATTGATTGCATTACTTCTTTTCCAATTGAACCATACACGGGCTAGAGCAGAAGCAGAAGAAAAATGTATCGGCTTCAACCTTTCAGATCGTGGGTAACCACCTCCATCGCTACTGAGCAACCACAGCGGAAAACATAGATCCACCTGTAAATATCAAGCAACGAAAGATGCTAGCAGCCCAACTTGACAAGACAATTTCTTCACCGTTTTGGTCCTGAAACACCCCATGGCGTATGAAATTTGCAATTCCACAATTCAACATTAGATCTAGATCTTCCTATGAATGGGATTTGTTGTGTCTCTTCCAGTGTGCAGCATACAACCCTGAGCGAACAAAGATAACAAAGAGACGAGAGGAATTTTAATCTCAAATTAATTCAAAGGGTACCCACATCAAATTCCCAGTCAATATTTTGGAATTTGCTCTGATATCTTTTTTTTTCAGAAGAAAAATCTATGATGTTATATATTAAGAGAATATATGATCAGCTTCTGAGAAGCGATGACACATTTACATGCCAGGTGAAAAAAGACACCGGCCATTGAGAGGGCATGTAAGCCCGAGCCCATAAACAAGCCCCAATAAACAGCATATAATCCATATACAAGCATATATTCCGTATAAACTTCAGAAGAAAGAAACCGCCGAAACCGCAGGGTTCCTAATACTCTGTCATGGAAAAAAAAAACAGTAAACAAAACCAGGGACAGAAACCCAAAGACTAAGGCCAGTCCCGTATGATGAAGCTGGAGATTGCTGAAAGATTTCTATATGCCGATAGCATCTGCCGAAAAAACACAGGGTTCCAGATACACGGACATGGAAAAGAAACAGATACAATACCAGATACAGAGACCCAAAGTCTAAAGCCGGTCCTGAAAGATGCAACTGGAGGTGGCATCAAGATTTCAAAAAAGCCGATAGCTCAGGAGACATGAGTAGCTTTAATGATGCTCAAAAGAGCAGACATCGGCCTCCTGGCATCCCGAAAAATGGAAGCATTTCCCCACTTCCAAATGAGCCAGCAAGAGTGAACGAAAAGGGACCGCCACAACACAGATTGGCAGCTCCACCATCTGATTCCATGCTGTACAGAAGAGAAAGAAAAATGAGGAAATCCAAAGGAAGAAGAGAGGTCATACCAGATGGATGTTGTTATAGGACATTGAAAGAACAGATGCAGATTTGTTTCTGAGTCCAAAAGGCACAATTGACGGCGCCCCGGGCCTGACCAACCCTTCCTTTGTAACAGTTCCCAGGTCAGATTCTTGTTGCAGAAAACAAACCGCAAAAAGAGCACCATTTTGAGCGGGCAAGAGACTTTCCCAAAGGGGGGCGGAAAGATGGGGTGGGGGAAGAAAGCAGGATGGGTTGTCAAAGTAGCATAAATGTTTTTAACAGAGATTGGAAAGGGTTTGGAGGGGAGGGCCCAAACCAATGAATCCTTGGGAGCAGCACGATTTCTCACAGGAAAGTGATGAAACTGCTACGATTTCTCACAGGAAAGTGATAAACACACACGGATGGCCCCTCGGGCCCTCCCTTGAGGTAGTCAAATCTCTATGGACTCTATACCAACAAAGAAATTAGAGTAAACATAGGACATAGATTTCACACAAAACATTTCATGTATTTTTTCCAAATCCAAACAAAGTACATCTATTAATATAGTGCATATGAGATCTAACTGATTCTAAGGTTAGAAAATGTAGTTGAGAGAAATGTACATCCAAAAATATTTAAGATTAGAGAATATAGTTGAGAAAATCTCTCAACATAATCCAACAACCTTCAAACCAAGTACTAAAATAAACATTATTCCTAACTCAACCCTGGTTCAATTGGAAAAGAAAATGAAACATCCAAAAAGACGATTCAATATTGAAACAAACGTTGTTTTTGGGATATGGTGTTAGAAAATCCACAAGATTGAGAAATTGATTGACAGCAACTTTGTTTCAAAGGACTCTAGTTTGGTCAAGGAGGTCTAGTTGAGATAGTCAACCCTGGTTCAATCAAAACAATAGGAACATATTTACCATTGCTGCAAAAATGAACACAAAAGAAAGAACATTTTTATTGGATTCTCCAAAAAAATTTGAAGTGAATAACAGTGGAAAAGCTTAAGTGATATAGGAAAAGTTGAGTTTCAAATGGATATAAACTTTAGAACGTTCGAGTTAGGTCCCATATCAGAATAAAGCAAACCAATATTACAATAGAGATTTGATATGTGGACACTAACGAGTTTAAATTGGATTACAAAAAGGAAATAAATGGTCTCAAAGTAGTAAGGGACACACTAAAAAATAGGTTTCTTTATTTAACAAAGCATTGTAAAGTTCAAGAAAATACCATAGCCAATCATATGGATCAAACAACCTATCTTTCTCCTAGGACCCTTGAAAGAGACAACAAATAAAGTGAAACCATATTGAAAGAGATAAGCTAAAGAATGCAACGTACACTCATCTACTTTAGTTATTCCCTTCAGGTATCTCATACCCTAAATACATATTTTATTTATTTGTAGGTAACTAGAATACATTCATCTTTAACTCCAAAACTACCATGCATCAAAAAGGATTAAATCCCTCAAGGTTTCTATGCTCCAAAAAAGATTACCACTTGAAGGGGCTTGTCAACCCATGATAGATCTAGAGTTAAATATGAATCCGCATTGGTCTTATAACAACATATAAAATATAGAACAATTGGTATTTTCCTATTAGCATGGTGCTTGTCCTCTCTATAGGCTAGTTAAGGTTATTAAGGTGATTATGCTCTCAATGACAACTAGTTAGCAAGAGAGTTAGAGAGGGAACTAATCTCCCAAGATTAATTTATATTGGGCAACGCACCACATAAATGTCTTAACCAATAAGCAAATATATTTTATATACAATTGATATTGAAATATTTTTTATTATGTGGTTCACGGATCCCAGAGATCGGTGACCCCTTCATACATAGAATATTTGTAGCAGGCAAATCGACACGAAGGGATCACTTCTTATTGGCTTTGTAACAGCGTTGGTGAAAATTCCATGTAATAAAAGTTAATAAAGGCAAAAACAATAACCATTGTTGATGGGATACTTATTCCAAGCTTAATGTTGGACAACACATCCTAGGGGGTGTTCATTTGGTTGTTTATGGCAAAGGAAATGGCTAAGGCTTTGGAGAGGCAAAATGGAATTTTTGGCACATTTATTTATGAAAATAATGGAAATTAGGAGAAAAGGGAAGTGAAAGGTCACAGGTTGCATGTGAGTAGGAAATCGAAGGAAAATACTGGAAAATGAAGAAAATAGAGGCCTCATTCATAAAAAAAGATTTTGAGGATCAATTGGTAACCTTTTGTCAATTGAGTTTTGGAGCTCTCTCATTATTCTCTCTCATACACACACACTCTTGGACACTCTTGGAGAATTGTGGCATTGGAACAAGAAAGGCAAAGAATGCAAGAGGAAGCAAAGATCAAGCAGCGAAAGGCAGGATCAAGCAACTATAGCAGGCATTGCAGGTATCATTTGCATGTGTATTTTCCTTGTTAGATTTGGCATGCATGGTATTGCATGTGGTTCTTTTGTTGTTGTGGAATGGGTTTTGTTAGATGTAACAATGTTTTCAGCCTAGCCTTGCCATTTCTGGATAGCCATGGTGTAATGGGATTCTCATGTTTTGGTTGAGTTGGATTGTCCAATGGATTCGACGCTGAGTGAGGTGGATCTCCGAATGATAGAGAACATGGCCTAGTGGTCCCTGAACTGGAATGTGGATCACAATAAAGCCACTGGCCTAGTGACCCCTGATCCAAACTGAGGGTTGTGGTAAATTCAGGATTGTGTTGCCACGGTGGGCCTAGGAATCCTTGTCAGTCAATAACAGAATATACGGTAAAGCCAAGAGGTGGTTTTCTCTTCATTGGGCCTAGTAATCTCGAGTTTGGGATATGTGATAAAGCCTAGAGAGTGGGTCTCGGTTTAGAGCCTAGTGATCCAGGTTTGGATTTCGGTAAAGCCTGAGAGACTAGGAAGCAGGAAAATTTCTCACGGTGTAGGTGGAGAAATTCGGTGGCATCCATGCTTGTTTGGCCTAGTGATCGGGTGGAGATCATGATAAAGCATGTTATGATGTGTTCATTGTATTGGCCTAGTGATTCGGGATGGATTACGGTAAAGCCTGATTTCTATTGATGAGGGTGAGGTGGTTTAGCCTCGGTATGCCCTGGTTGGTTCTTTTGGTTTGAGTCTCACATTCATGCTTAGAATATGGCACAGGGGTGAATGGTTGAAGAGAGATTTGGCTCATTCATTCTATGATCGAGTGGTATGTGGAAGTCCCATCCCAGGTTTGGTTTTTACATCATTAATGAAAAGTTATTTCTCATTGTATATCTATGAGCATTTTGATGGATTATATGTGGTATATATGGTTGTATTTTTATAAGTATTTATGTTGTTATTATATTTGTTATACGTGTGTTTTTATGATAGCGGCTATGTGTGGCTCTCAACATGTTTTTGTGTGTAAATGAATGGATAATGTATCTATGGCCTAATAGATGATAATGCAACAAATGAAAAGAGGGAACAATAGTTCATAGCGATTCTCAAATAATTATGAGATCCCTACAATTAATTCTATTGTTTACACCTGTAGGTTACATGTTTATGATATGGTTGACGAAATGTCTAGCATGGATAGTAGGGGTCTGATTAAGGTCTTGTTTAACTTATTGTTTTTGCATCATTGTTCCCTGTTCTTTGACTTATCTTAATTTATCATTCCATTCTGGGCAGTGACCTGGGCTCTGGGCTTGAAAAAGTGGCTTAAATCTCGGGGTCGTTGGAATAACACTAGCAAATTGGGTCTCTAGCCGTAGGTAGGCAATCCTGTGAGAGCGACTTTTGGTTTCTAGACACTCTCATGCCTATAGCATGAGAGTGATTGAGGCTTTAGATGTCCAGAACATCAGTCGGACCTAGGGAAAGGATGTCTGAGTGGCTGACATGTCTCCTGAGGGTTATGTTGTTGATGTGGATAGGTTGGTTGATGTGTTTTGTCGATTCCACTTCCTTAAGGTCACATAGGAGGTCGAATCCAATCATAGTAGCCTCTCATCACATATTTACTCGATTGACATGGTTACTTGGGTATATGTGAGAGGAGGGTGTTACAGAGTGGAATCAGAGCATGGTTCACCCTTCACACTGGATGGGTGTTGTGTGTTGGTCATGCATGCATCTCAGTTGCATGTGTGTTTCTTACACTTGCATTCCATGTGCTTGTTGCATTTGCTTGATGTTGATCATGATGGTAGTAAGGTTTTCATGGAGAATTTGATGTGAATTTTGTAGAATGCATCGTCATGAGTATATCACTGGTTACATATTGTTACATGTCACTTACATGTTGATTTTATGTCACCTACTTACATCCTTTTATGTTAGGCTACAATCTTGTAGGTTTGATTACATATATCAGTCTTGTAGGTTGATAACAAGAATTGAATGCTTATGCTCGACTACACACGTTTATGTGTATGTGTAGTTGATTTGGCATTGCTTATGCATGTTGATGGTTGCATGTGGCAATGTGTACAATGGAGTAATGGTTGTTTTCATGCATGAGGTCATAGCATGCATTGTTTATATGGCCTTGCATTGATGACTAGACCCTAGCTAGAATGATGTTTATGCATTGATGCACTTACTTTTTATATGTCTATATGTTGTTATGATTATGTTATACATGTATCATGTTGATTTGATGATCTTGCAAACGAGGTATCTTCCCCAAATTATACTAAGTTGCGTTGATTTATTGTGATTTGGTTTATCTGAAATATTATGCATTACAGGAAAGAGACCAAATGGCTAGCAAGGTGGTAGACTACATAGAATCTCCCTATGAATCAGATGGGCAGCATGGTATGGGGCACTCTTTTGATTTGGCAGACACATTGAGAAGATTGAAGGAATAGATAAGGAGTTGTAAGGTAGATAATGACCGGATCATATAGGCACAAGAGAAACATGTAGAGGTCAATGCTATACTCTTTTAGATTTTGTCATACTTGCAACGGCAAGGGCCACTTCGAATCGGCCATGGACATGAGGATAGAACTAATGGGGCATATGGCAGTAGGTCTCTGGGTAGACATAGGTCGGATAGATCTAACACAATGAGAGATGGCAGCTTGTTGGATACTCTAAATAGGAGAGCTGATGTGTATAGGTACTATTCTAATCATGGCTCTGATAGACATCATGATTGCCATCACTATCATCCTTAGAAGAGGAATGATAGGGGATACTTGCCATATGAGTTTAAGAAAGTGAAGCCACCTACTTTTGATGGAGATGTGAAGAATTCAGAAGACGCAGAGGCTTGTATACTTGGGATGAGCAAATTATTTGAGTTGCATGAGCACACTGATAACATGAAGGCCAGAGTAGTGATCTTTAGCTTGAAAGGTAAAGCAGACATTTGGTGGGAAGATGTTAAGCAGGTCAGAGACATCAAGACAGATGATTTGAGTAGGAGTTCAAGAGACTTTTCTGGAAGAAGTACTTGTCAAAAAGATACTACGGCAGTAGGGCTAAAGAATTCGATGAGCTAAAGATGGGATCAATGACAGATGAAGAGTACACGAGCAAGTTTCTGGAGCTATTGAGGTATGTACTGTATCTTACTGATGAGAAGGCCAAAGTTCAACGATTTTTCAATGGTTTTCCATTAGCATTTAGAGATCGGATTGAGTATGATGAGCCTCGGTTACTTGAGGAAGTTATTGGGAAATTGAAGCATTGTTATGAACAGTGAAAGCATAAGAATGAATCTCGACAAGAATGGAAAGTGAAAGAAAAAATTAAAGGAAAATGGCAACCTGAGAGGACAAGGCCTCAGCATGCAAATGAGAAAGAAAATGTGGTATTGGTCGGTTGGAGTGTTGGACATGTGGTAAAGAACACCTTAAGAGAGATTGTCCACAGAATCGGGGTGGTAGGCCTCAAATATATAGTGCACGAGAGGCACAGACTGTTGTGGATTTTGGGCAAAGCATTCCTTTTATCTATGCAACGGTGGAAAAAATATAGGCAGAACACCAGGCATTTATCATTGAGGTGGACGGTAAGCTTTGTGATCAAGATATTTCTATTTTGATTGACCCTCGATTTAATTATAGCTATGTTGGTCTTGACTTGGTGGATAAGTGTGGTTTGAGTAAGGAATTGCATGCAGAGTCTTGGTTAGTGCACCTGGCTACAAGTATGAAGAAGCGAATTCATCATTGGGTAAGAGCTTGTGCATTTGATTTGAGTGGTATGCCTACCGCAGCACATTTGAATGTATTGCCGTTGGGATTATACAGTATGTTGTTGGGCTTAGATTGGTTGTATCTTCATAGAACTAAGGTAGATTGTTATGAAAAAAACCATTGAGTGTGTTGATGATAATGGAGAACCAAGAGTCTTGCAGGGTAAGAAGAAAGCCACATCAATTAGGATTGTAACAGCTATGCAAGCAAAGTGTAGCCGCAAGAAAGGGTGTATGTTATTTATAGTGACAAGGATAAGGAGGTTGAGAATGCAGATGTGTTGAGCAAGTACCCAGTTTTGCAACAGTTTCATGATGTATTTCTTGAGGACATTATAGAGTTGCCACCTCACAGGGAGGTAGACTTTTCTATTGAGTTAGTGTCAGGGGCAGCTCCAACATTAAAAGCACCTTACAGGATGAGCACACCTGAGTTGGTTGAGTTGAAGTTGCAGTGGAAGGAAATGTAGGACAAGGGATACATTAGGCCAAGTGTATCACCTTGGGGCGCACGGGTCTTATTTGTGAAGAAGAAAGATGGAACTCTCAGATTATGCATTGACTGCAGGCAGTTGAACAAAGTGACCATCAAAAACAGGTACCCTTTACCGAGGATTGATGACTTGTTCAATCATCTGAACGGAGCAGCAGTGTTCTCGAAGATCGACTTGAGATCTAGATACCATCAGGTACGCATCAAAGAGGATGACATTTACAAGACAACTTTCTAGACTAGATATGGGCATTATGAGTTTGTTGTAGTTCCATTTGGCTTAACTAATGCTCCAGCTACATTTATGTGCTTGACGAATAGTGTGTTGCGTCCATATTTGGATAAATTTGTTATTGTGTTCATTGATGATATACTAGTATATTCTAAAAGTGAGGAAGAGCATGTCGAGCATTTAGCAGCAGTGTTGAGTTTGTTGAGGGAGCATCAATTGCATTCTAAACTTAGCAAGTGTAGTTTCTTTCAGACCAAGGTACACTACTTGGGACATGTTGTTTCCAAGGAGGGCATTGTAGTAGATCTAGAGAAGATAAGGGCCATCATGGAGTGGGTAGCTCCTAAGAGTGTGAATGAGGTGAGATCCTTCATGGGGTTGGCAGACTATTATCAGAGGTTCATCATGAACTTCTCGTAAATTGCTTATCATATTACATCATTACAGAGGAAAGGTAAGAAGTTTGAATGGACAAAGGAATTTGAGGCTCGTTTTGAGCAGCTTAAGCAGTTGTTGACACATGCTCCAATGCTACAAATTGCAGATCCGGACAAAGAGTTTGTAGTATGTACAGATGCTTGCAAGAGAGGACTTGGTGGATTCCTTATGCAAGATGGACAGGCGGTATGCTATGAGTCACGGAAACTAAACGCGCACAAGAAGAACTACCCAACACATGATCTTGAGTTAGCAGCGATCATACATGCATTGAAGATGTGGAGACACTATCTTCTTGGCAAGAGGTTTGTATTTATGAGTGATCATATTGGTTTGAGATATTTGTTTGACCATCTGAATCTGAACGCCAGGTAGCGTAGATGGTTGGCCACGATCAATGAGTTTGATTTCGAGATCAGGTACATCAAAGGTAAAGAGAACAAGGTGGCAGATGCTCTCAAAAGGCATGTACAAGTAAATCACTTGGTAGTTATGAGCTCCTCTGGGATAGGTCTACAGGATAGGATCTTGCAGGCAGGTCAGCAGGATGTCAGGTATATGGATATTGTGCACAGGTTGTAGCAGGGTGTTGGTATAGGTGGTAGTACAGGTACGGTGCAGGTACAAGTAGTGTTACAGGTACATGTGGCACTACAGGTACATTCACAGGTGCAGGTGCACAGGATATGGATTAATGTCTTACAGCGGATGGATTGGTCAAATTCAAAGACAGGATATATGTGTCGGATACCAGCGAGCTCAGGAAGTTGATATTAAGAGATTTTTATGTGAAACCTTATTTAGGTCACCCAGGTTATCAGAAGACACTGACAGCAGTAAAGAGATATTATTATTGGTCGAATCTGAAGAGGGATGTAGTAGAGTTTGTGGAGAGATGTTTTGATTGTCAGTGAGTGAAGGCAGAGTGTAAACATTCAGGGGGACTACTACAACCAATCGTGATTCCAAAGTGGAAATGGGAATTCATTTCCATGGACTTCATCACTGGGTTGCCGAAGATAGTGAAACAACATGATTCCATCATAGTTGTTGTGGACATGTTAACAAAGGTTGCACATTTCATTCCGGTGAAGTCTACATTCTTAGCTAGCGATGTGGCACAGGTATTCATCATAGATGTGGTCAGATTGCATGGTGTCCCAAAGAATATTATGTCAGACAGGGATGTGAAGTTCACTTCCAAGTTTCAAAAGGAGTTATTTGCAGGTTTGGGCACAGAGTTGGATTTCAACACGGCTTATCATCCGCAAACATATTGACAAATAGAAAGTGTCAACAACATATTGGAGGACATGTTATGTGATGCATCAGCAGTGGAAGTGGGAAGAGTATCTCCCCTTGGCAAAGTTCGCATACAAAAACAGTTATTAGGAGTCATTGAGGATGGGTCGTTTTGAGGCATTGTATGGGCGGAGTTGCAATACTCCCATCAGTTGGAGTGATCTAGATAACAGGGTGTTGATTGGACCAAAGATGTTGGCAGACATGGAACAGGAAATGCAAGTTATAAAAAAAAATCTAAGGGCGGCACAGGATAAGCAGAAAATCTATGTAGATCATGACAGGTTGTTCAAAAAGTTCCAAGTTGGGGAACATGTGTACTTGTGCATCAAAAAGAAGAGGATTTCCTTGCGGATTGGATCATGTGTCAAATTGGCACCATGGTTTTGTGGACCCTTCAGTATCATTGAGAGGATTGGGCCATTAGCCTATCGAATTGCATTGCCTCCAATAGTGAAATACCATGATGTTTTCGATGTATCATTGCTTCATAATTACGTTAAAGATGTTGATCATGTGATTGACTGGTTTGTATTGCAAGTGGAACCAGATGGACAATTCCAGTCGGAGCTTCACCGTATATTGCAGAAAAAGGTACTCGTGCTCTAGAACTGAGCAATCGAGCAAGTTAAAGTGAAGTGGAAGCACTTTGGGCTCGATGAAGCTACATGGGAGATGGCGGATCAGATGCAGGCTATGTATCCTTCCTTATTTCTCGGTTGAGGCAAAACAGTTTTGGTATGGTGTTTTGGTATATGTCTTGATATATGTTTGGTATATATTGGTGATTTTGGTATATGTACATATGTATATGGATGTAAATACCGCCATGAGCTAAGTTATAAAGCTCCAATAAGAGGTATGAGTGTCATGTCATTATAGTGTCATGTTATTATGTCGTTATGTTGGTTTTCTTTTCAGCAGGGTGATCATTGTAAATACTACATCGAGCTATATTATAAAGCTCCATGGGCAGTATGTTTGCTTTTCAGCCGTTTTCCTGAGATCTTGGTGTGGTCTAACACCGAATATGTGTTTCCCAAGGGGGAGGGTTCTCTAACAACCCTAGTGGAAATTCCATGTAATAAAAGTCAATAAAGGCAAAAACAATAACCACGATTGATAGAACACATATTCCAAGTTGAATGTTGGGCAAGACATCCTAGGGGGTGTTCATTTGGTTATTGATGGCTAAGGAAATGGCTAAGGCTTTGGAAAGGCAAAATGACATTTTTGGCATATTTATTTATTAAAATAATGGAAATTAGAAGAAAAGGGAGGTGAAAAGTCACAGGTTGCATGCGAATAGGAAATTGAAAGAAAATAATGGAAAATGAAGAAAATAGAGACCTCATTCATAAAAAGACTTCTGAAGATAAATTGGTAACCTTTTGGCAATTGAGTTTTGGAGCTATCTCATTATTCTCTCTCTCTCTCTCTCTCTCTCAATCTTGGACACTTAGAGTTTTCTTGGAGCATTGTAGCCGAAGCGAACAAAGTTCCTTCTACAAATTAATTACTCCAGAAGACTTGGAATATAAAGATATCAATGAGGATACAAATACTATATATTAAATGTGTGAATAAGAATGATGATACAATGAGAGAGAGAGGTTTGCTTATATACCAAGCAGGTGTCTCTTCATAGAGAGTCATTTCTCATTTAGACATGACTCTTCAACCTAATTACCAATTAACTAATAATTATTTATGGTTATTATCATTTACTTTATTTTACATTATTTCCTATATATTTATTCATAACATTGCCTTCCTCCTCAAAAAGCTTTGTCCTCAAAGCTTGTTGATGAAAAATGTTTGATCTCTTTTTCGGGTTCGAATGTCTTCTCATCTCGTAATAATCATCTTCGTCGATACAAGTTGACATGATCTTCTTAGTGACAAACAAAATTGTCGCACTGAGAAGGGATCAAACCATCCTAGATTAATCTTCTGTGGAATATTCTAATCACTAGAATTTTGTAGCGACTTGTCATTGTAGGACTGGATTGAAGTTACATTACTCTTATCTGGAACATCAATTCGTTGTTTCTGTTCTGAATGGTCATGATACGTAGCATGGTTGAGTTGTCTACTCTCATGATTTGGATGCCGATAGGGAAGTTTTTTGGTTTGATTTTCCCTTGTTAAGTGTGAGAAAAAAAATCTTTTACTTTAGGTGACGATGTTGTTGAGTTGGTTACAAAATCTTCACCTGGGGTGTTTATCATCTGAAGTGCAACATCTAAGTGTGTCTTTTCTTCAACTAATTTGCATTTTTTTTGAGTTACAATATTCACTGGATCAATGTTCGTTCCTTTACCTCTGACTTGGACTGACGACTACGACATTTCTTTCGTGATAAGTTCTTCTAACTTATTTTCCAATGATTTCTTACCACCCATAAGTTTTTAATTTGAGTGAGTAGACTTCGATTATGGTTTCTGAGACGTAAAAGTTCCTCATTTTCTGAGTCAACTTTATTCTGGTATTCAAGCTTCTTAGTTTTTAAACACTTGATTTGTTATAATAACCTTTGGTTAAGGTTCTTTACCTCTTCTTTTCTTGATAGATTTTCGTTGAGTTTCTTTTCAGAAATTTCATTTTCTTGTTCTAACTAGTGTTTATTAGTTTTACATTTTCTTACTTGTGTAAGTAGCTTTTGATTATGCTCCTTCAAACATGAATTTTCCTTATTTTTGTTGGATATGACTTCTTCACACTCTTTTTGCTTCTTTGATATTGTTTTTGGATTCTCTTCAAACATTAGTTTCGAAATATGCTTAGGATCTTTTGCTAAAGGCATTATCAGTTTTGATTTTGTTGTCATGTCTTGGAACGTGACCATCTTCTTTTTGTAAGGGAACATCAAGAATTTGTTTTCTATGTTTAGAATGAACGTACCTAATTCCTTGAACCAAAGTCGATCGAGAATTATGTCAACCTCTTTGTCAAAAATAGTTACGACACAATTGAGATATGTACTCATAATGATCAATTGTCACTTGTAAATCATTAATTTCATATTCTTTTCCGCCAAAAAAACCTTCTCGTTCGCCTATATTTAGCTCTAGAATTAATAGTTGATTTGCCAAATTAATATTAATGTAATTATCTTTAATGTTTGGATTAATGGAAATGTTAATCTCTTTCCTTTGGATACGCTCTTTTAATGTAAATAATTTATAATTTACAATTGGAATACCTTTATAGGAGAATCTTCCTTCTTTTATTTTCAAATTAGACTCCATATTTTTTTGTTCTTTTTTGAAGGAAATGAACTACTTTTGTATTCGTTGATGAGATTAACACCTTATTATTTATAATTACAACAAATGGAGCCTTATTATTTCTAATTACCTCAAATGGAACCTTAGGGTGTATTATCTTTATTAAATTTCACTTACTATTATTTTATTTTATTTTACTTCACTTTAACGTATCTCATATTTTCTCCTTATGTAACCTTTTATAATAATACCTGCTTTGTACTTGTAAATATTTTCAATAATTTTATGACATGAACTTTTTTTTTAAATACCCCTTTATAATATAATACTTCCCTTTATGTATCTTTTATTTATAATATTTCTTTTTCTTCTTCTTTTTGAAAAGCTACAACTCTAGTGAAATGTCGGTATTCACCTCTTTGGGGTATAATATAAAGTATATGTCCACTTATGTACTTTTGCCTCAGTTAATGTTCTCCAAGTAAAAAGTAAAACTTACCTTTCACGTAAAGAGATTTTGTATCCCTTTTGTTTTTTCTTTTACTTTTAAAATACCATGGGCAATTACCATGGGTTGTTTCTAAAACCTCCATTAATATTCTCCACGTAAAAAGTAAAACTTATAATTCACATAAAGGGATTTTGTATTCCTTTTGTTTTTTTTTTACTTTTAAAATACCATGGACAATTATCATGGGTTTTTAAAACCACGAGCTTGTAAACCACTTAATGAAGAATCAAAATAATATTATCTATTCTTCACCACTTAATGAAGAATCAAAATAATATTATTTATTCTTCACGTAAAAATTATAACTTACCATTCACGTAAAGAGATTTTGTATTCTTTTTGTTTTTCTTTTACTTTTAAAATACCACGAGCAATTACCATTGGTTTTTCTAAAACCACGGGCTTCTCCACGTAAAAAGTTTTAAATAGACTTGGAAAGATTCCCTCTTATCTTTATTATGCACTTTTTATCAATAATGTAGAACATTTTTTATATATATGAATGTTCTCTTTCAAAATTTAATTATTTATTTTTAAATCTTTTTTTTTAATCTTTATATGTACTTATTTTATTTTCTTTATTTATTTATTTTAATTTGATTTTTTTCTATATATTTTTTTGAATGGCCGAATGATTGATGGTGAAATGGAGAAACTCCAAATTCTTGTAGTGAAATGTTTCAACAACAACAATGTTGATGAATTTGACAGTCAAAGACCTAGATCGAAGAACACGACTCTATGCAGAGGTGGCTGCGGTGGAGCGGTCAGAGGATCAACTGCTCTGATACCAAATAAAGCGAATAAAGTTCCTTCTACAAATTAATTACTCTAGAAGACTTGGAATATAAAGATATCCATGAGAATACAAATATTATATATTAAATGTGTGAATAAGAATGATGATACAATGAGAGAGAGAGAGGCTTGCTTATATACCAAGCAGATGTCTCTTCATGGAGAGTCTTGTCTCAGTTAGACATGACTCTTCAACGTAATTACCAATTAACTAATAATTATTTATGGCTATTATCAGTTACTTTATTTTACATTATTTCCTATATATTTATTCATAACAGTGGCATTGGAGGAAGAAAGGCAAAGAAGGAAAGGGGAAGCAAAGATCAAGCAAAGAAATGCATGATCAAGCAGCTACAGTAGGATTAATTGCAAGTATCATTTGCATGTGTCTTTTCCTTGCTAAATTTGGCATGCATGGTATTTCTTGTGGTTCTTTTGTTGTTGTGGCAGTGTTTTCAACCTAGCCTTGCCATTTCTGAATAGCTATGGTGTGATAGGGTACTCATGTTTTGGTTGAGTTGGATTGTGGATGGATTCGAACTTGAGTGGGGTGGATCTTCGAATGATAGAGCATATGACTAAGTGGTCCTTGAACTCGACTGTGGATCATCGTAAATCCACTAGCATAGTGACCCCTGAGCCAGACTGTGGGTTGCAGTAAAGCCAGGATTGTGTTGCCTCGGTGGGCTTAGGAATCCTTGTCAGTGAATGGCAGGATATACAGTAAAGCAAAGAGGTGGTTTTCTCTCTGTTGGGCCTAGTAATCCTGGGTTTGGGATATGCGGTAAAGATTGGAAAGTGGGTGTCGGTTTAAAGCCTAATGATCTGGGTTTGGATTACAGTAAACACTGAGAGACTAGGAGACATGAAAATTTCTCACGGTGTAGGTGGAAAAATCTGGTGGCATCCATGCTTGTTTGGCCTAGTGATTAGGTGGAGATCACGGCAAAGCCTGTTATGATATGTTCATTATGTTGGCCTAGTAATCCAAGATGGATTATGGTAAAACCTGATTTATATTGATGAGAAAAAAGTGGTTTAGCCTCGGTATGCCCTGGTTGGTTCTTTTGGTTTGAGTCCCACATTCATGCTTAGAATATGGCACAAGGGTGAATGGCTGAAAAGAGATTTGGCTCAACCATTCTATGGTCGAGTGGAACGTGGAAGTCCCATCCTGGGTTTGGTTTTTGCATCATTAATGAAAGGTTATTTCCCCTTGTATTTCTATGAGAATTTTGATGGATTATATGTGGTCTATATGGTTGTGCTTTCATGAGTATTTATGTTATTATGTTGGTTATATGTGTGTTTTAGTTTTTGCATCATTAATGAAAGGTTATTTCCCCTTGTATTTCTATGAGAATTTTGATGGATTATATGTGGTCTATATGGTTGTACTTTCATGAATATTTATGTTGTTATTATGTTGGTTATGTGTGTGTTTTATGACAGCAACTATGTATGGATCTCAACATGTTTTTGCTTGTAAATGAACGGATAATGTATCTATGGCCTAATAGGTGACAATGAAGCAAATGACAAGAGGGAACAATGGTTCATAGTGATTCTCAGATAAGTATGAAATCCCTACACGTAATTCTATTGTTTACACCTATAGGTTACATGTTGATGATATGTTTGACGAAATGTCTGGCATGGCTAGTAGGGGTCTGATTAAGGTCTTATTTAACTTATTGTTTTTGCATCATTGTTTCCATGTTCTTTGACTAATCTTAAGCTATCATTCCATTATGGGTAGTGACTTGGGCTCTGGGCCTGAAAAAAGTGGCTCAAATCTCGGGGTCGTTGGCATAACACTGGCAAATTAGGTCTCTGGACGTTGGCAAGCAAGCCTATGAGAGTGACTTTGGGTTTCTAGACGCTTTCATACTACGTTCTCATGCCTATAGCATGAGAGCAACTGAGACTTAAGATGTCCAGAACATCAATGGGACCTACGGATAGGGTGTCTGAGTGGATGTGTCTCATGAGGGTTTTGTTGCTGATGTGGATAGGTTGGTTGATGTGTTTCGTCGATTCCACTTCCTTAAGATCACATAGGAGGTCGAATCCAATCATAGTATTCTCTCGTTGCATGTTATCCAGTTGGCATGGTTACTTAGGCAAATGTGGGAAGAGGGCGTTACAGGCTCAACTATGGGCCCTGATCCCAAAAGTAAGTGTCGAAAGCATTGAACCCATGACCTCTCAATAGTAAAGATATTTTAACAATAAAAACTCAATCAATTGAACTAACCCAAAGACTAATATTGAGATATTTTATATAACACTGACATGAAAATATTTTGTTTATAATCACTATTGAAATATTTTTATTATAATTAATATTTCATTTATTAAAAATGTTACATAAAAACTACATATTTACCAAAAAAGAATTATGCACCCATATTTGTTTAGGCTAAATTCCTTCTGACAAAAAATTTCATTGTTACCTAAAAACCACATATTACTATCCACCCATATTTGTTTTGTTTAGGCTAAATTCCTTGAGACAAAAAATAAGTAAAAAGAAAAGTGAAGGGAAGAAGCTTACTTAATAAGCCGGAGGGGTTCATGGTCCAATGGTCCAAAAAAACCCAATGAGGAAATTATTCCAGGGTAAAGCAAACCAAGAATGTATATACACATTGTAATTATACATAATCTCTTTGCTTGGTCTCAAGTTCACAAGCCTCTAAGGAAACAACATACCCTCCTGCTCTACCCGAGTCCATAAACACATCTAACCAGGGCTTTTTTTTAATAGGAAAAATTGAACCAGAACATATTGTTTTCATGCATATTTTCTAAATATAATTCAAGGCCAATGATCCGTCCTCCCCCCAAAACACGAACTGCTCATAGTTTCTAACAGCCCAGGGATTTTTGGCGTCTCTGAATCGATCTGTGACCCCAAAATATGTACTTTCTTCGAAACCAAATAAAGCACAGCAAATTCGCTCTGCCGGATTCTGATAAGGGTGGCTTGAAATGGTGCATTTTGGTTAACTTATAGTCAATAACACAGCTTTTGTAGGCCCCTTTCTTGATTAATATCTCACAGCGGAGGTGGTTGTTTTTAGCAAACGAAAGTAATCATCACTTGCAATTTCTTTTCAGTACCGCTAATTCAACATCTAATATAAGACAGGTCCTAACCAAAATCTCCCGATGCTAATGGCTATACAGCTTCAGCCATTTTTAATGATCATAGAATAAATGTAACCTCTAATAATAACATTAGAGAATTAGGGACCGAAGGCATTAGAATTAGCTATCTTATTTTAGTATGATATGTTAATATAATTATACAGTTTGAGTACCTAATGATTAAGAACATGTGCTTTTTAGTAAGGGGTCACGGGTTTAAAACCAGACAGGTAAAGCAGAGTTTGTATACGTTGATAAATTAATATTAGGCTCATTGTGATGCAGCGCGAGGAATAGGCATCCCCACTACAAAGGATGTCTCGACCCTTGCCAAGTCACAAGTTACTACTATTATTGACTTACAGATTATCAATACTAGCTCCACCCAAATTTAATCACTCGTAGATTATCCATTAAAAATTATTTTTTACAGTGCTTCCAGTGATGCAGATTTCTTTTAAATTATTGTGAAACGTGGATTCACCAATTTTTTTTATATATACAATTTATGATTCATAGTTAAATTAGGCGTTTTACCAAATTTTGGGTAACTTCATATGCAACGGAATTTCATGCCCCCATTCCATATACGTTTCCTCCCTGACTTCACATGCTAGATCATGCACAGATATGACATGGCTGTCTTAAAACCTGTCCTCCTTCATACTTAACTCTCCAACACTAAAAGATAGTATCCTGGCCACTGTCTAATGATTCTGAACTACCTTCTGAGAATTACTCATTCTCAGTCTGGTTAGGGATTTTGTCACTTGATCTTAATAGTCAGCCGGACCTCAAAAGATCATCATGGTGTTAAGTTTAATCATAGAGTCTGCATAAAAGATATAAATATGACATTAAAATCTTCTAACCAACTCTAGGTATCTCTTTACAACTCGTTTTAGTTTCCCCTCAGCATTTTCCTACAGGTTGAACTTTCACCCATCGCAAAAACAAAATCTTGTCATTCATCTTCTCACAATGTGATCTTCTGGCACCATCAAGCGAGCGTCTACTATTATTTTAAAAGTCCGCTTTGCTTAAAAAGCTTTTATTCTTTGTAATAATGATAAGCACTTCGTGCTTTCAATTGAAGAAATCAGTTTTACTTTTACAACAAAAAACGCCATTTCCCATGCCATGTTTTGCGCCTTGGCAAAACTCCTTTCTTGTTTTCAAAGAAGAGAGGCATGCAGTTACAACTTTCTAGCCCCAACACCGACTTGGTCTAAGAAATCAGTTGTTTCATCTTGTTCGATGATTTGAGCAGATGGTATAGTAGTTAACAGCTTACAAATGTAGATTCCACTGGTTGTATTGACCTGCATACCATCTTTTACCAGAGCAATTTTTCTCCATCATCTGCAGAAATTTATCAGCCATGGGATTGGTTAGGGATATGACACAATCTTATGGAGAAACATCTGCAAAGGAATCCTAATTAGAAATGTAAACTAACAAACTCTTTTTCATAATCAATCATAGAATGTTGTTTTCCAGAATTACGAAGGAAAAATGCAAATAGAACTATGCCCAGTAGCTTCCAATCTACATACCTGAAGTGATTAGTCACTGATACAAGAAACTTAATTCCTCCTTTCCCTCTACTAGAACTTGATCAGTATCTGCCAAAAAAAAGGTTAGGAACATTAAAGATCTGTGTATACTATGTGCTAGATGAAAATCTATACTTTAATTCATATTTGTGTGCACCTTTGAGCACATGCATGTCTCTGTATGTGTATGTTGAGAAAGAGAGAAAATCTAACAATTCATTCTTCCAAGACTAGATATTAGAAGACAGACGAGAGGCAGAAGAGGTGTTGAACCTTTTAGGTTTAAAATTAAAAATTATGGCTACCTAAAATGTAAAGGCTGTGTAAGCTTCACTCTCAACTCTGTGGCACAAACTTCAGAATTTTAAACTTACATAATACAGCCTTCAGATATAATATAATTTTATCTTCTAAAGCACATTGTTGCAGTTCGAGCCAGTAATAAGTAGAAGTCAACAAGAACATTGCCAGACAACCTGACAACAATATCAAAGGTTTTAAGAGAAGCTAAGTGTAGTGGAACATGAAAAAGACAATACAAGCCAATAAAACCAAGGATCCCTGCTGATTTCTGATGTGAACAGCCTTGATTTATCTTTGATAGCAAAATCCCCAACGTAGTAGCTCACTTTACTGACTAGTAACATTCAGCAAAGATCATATAATCAAGCTTTCTTCTCTGGAAGTAGGCTTCAGAAGGCCTGTCAAATTTATAAGTTTTGGTTTATAGATATAGTAAGAAAATGTTCTCTTCACCATTATAGCATTATTTATAAATTTTGACAACAAAAATTCATCAAGATTTTGTAAATAACGGTACAAATGCATATTCAGTGCTGAGGCAGTTGATGGAAGAAAGCCATTATTATGAACTGCAAGCTCTAATGGACCAGGATAACAGTGATCAGACATCTCAAGAAACGGTTTTAGAAGAATACCCTCAACCTGAACCAATATTAGAGTGTATAGTACACATCTGAGCAGGAATTGGTGAGCAGCAAACCTACCTAAGAAGACACTGCCATCATGGAGGATGAACTGATGACAGGGCGAAGACATCATGACATGCAGGTGCTGCTCAAATCATATTCAATGGGCTGCCTGCAACAATTACAAGAAAACAATATCATTTGAATTTATGAAGCCAGACATCAGTGATAATAGCAGACAGTTCCAACAACTTTAATGGCAGGATATGGAGGTTATACAAGCATCTGGAAGGAATAATGACAAGATATCATCAAGTCACTTAAATGATAGAAGAGAGATGGTGTAAGGTTGCTCACCAAACTTCAATTGAATAGGAAGGAAGAAACATCTTCCATGGACAGACAGAAGGGAGCAGCATTATATGAGAAGAACAGCCCTTGTGGACTAGCCCAAGATGAAACTAATCTTGCCTGCAATGAGAATTGGGGAAGACAGGTGGTATGGGACCTCAATATGGAGCAGGAAAATGAAGTACAGTTTCTCTCCAGACTCCATCCAATCCCAATAAAAATTATGCAGAAGGAAGGAACTAAGTCCACCAGGAAGGTCAATCTGCCTTCTGAAGCAACAGATTAACAGAAAAGGCAAGGCAGGGAAGGAGCAGTCAAGCAAACAGTACCATCCAAAGGGATCAAGAGACAGATGACCAAAAACACCCCATTTCTTTGAAAGGGTCAAGTCCCACAGTTCTGCATTCATATCTCACCAACTTGTGCTTGTAGGCAAAAAAAGTGAAGAACCTATGCATATCAGGGCAGAACAGACAGCTGCATCAGCTGAAGAAAACATGGAGGCCTCCTCCAATTTCCCCCCTTCAGATCCAAAGCACAGTTGCAGTAGAAGTGTATTCAGAGTATCCATTGCCTCAGAAATTAGAATGGGCCGTTTACGACATAGTGGGGGGAGTCATCAAAGATAATACTGGTAGAGTGAAAGAAGTCGGTGAGCAGGTAGCCGTTCAGGATCAGATTTTACATAAAAAGATTGGCAAGGCCAACCAAAAGTGGGAACTGTTCTTTACGATGATGAAACAGATGCAGGCATCAATCCAGAAGCTGAGCTCAGGCAACAAGGAGGTTTTCAGGATCAACTTATTGCCACTGAACTCAATGTGGCAGAAAGCAAGATCATGACTGACTTTATTCTCACTAGAAATGGGGTCAACTGGTCACTCATAATGAGGAAGTGAGTCATTGACCTGAGAGACATGCCCAGCAGAAGCCCAGGAGACAGCACAACTCAGAAGTAACCGTGTTACACACTGTTTTTTGTTTGTTTGATCATGAACACTTTTAAATTTTCCATTAGTCTAAACAATATACCCTTAATCTTTTTAGATCTAGTTTACCGGGAGAATGATCAACACCCTGCTAACGATGTCCTGGCCTAAGATAGGAATCACATGGCCGTAGTGTGGATATGGACAGACTTTGACGTTTGTTTGGCTAGAAGCTGGTGGAATGTATAATATGGTGGAAAGACCATATTATACTTTTTGAAGATCAAGGATGGACCCCAGGACTAGATTGAAAATCTTCCGAGTCTCGATCTCTACACCCGACAATGTAATTGTGTTCAAGTATTGAGGGGTTTTTGCAGTGCATCATATTAGATATCATTTTTTGGGATTCAACTGCGTTAAATAAGTCGTTCATCTATGACCATTTCCATGAGGTAGTCGTAAATTGTAATTGACTAATTTCTCATGATTTTTGAATAGTCCACTTAGCACCCATTGTATCGGGTGATGCTCACAAGGGTGAAGAAGTGGGATCGAAACTAGTGAAATGAATCACATAGCGTCAATCATGACTTCCGGGGTTTGCACCTAGTAACCAAGGCTTCCCAGGAGGTCACCCATCCCAGATCGCGGGGAGAACTCCACAGTTAAGCGTGCTTGAGCCATAGGCGATCTGTGATGGGTGACCTCCCAAGAAGTCCTTGTTACCAGGTGCAAGCCCCCGAAGAGATGATTGACGTTATGTGATTCATTTCACTAGTTTCAATCCCACTTCTTCACCCCTGTGAGCATCGCCTGATGCAATAAGTGTTAAGTGGACTATTCAAAAATCATGGGAAATTAGTCAGTTATAACTACCTCTCATGGAAATGGTCATAGATGAATGACTTACTTAATGCAGTTGAATCCCAAAAAATGATATCCACTGTAATTGTGGTTCTACATTGATATAATCCTTGTTTGTTACCAAAATAAATAGACTAAAATTTAAAAATGCATATGTTATTCCTTCAAGTAAGCTACTTTCCTCTTAGCCTTTGATGTGACCTTATCTTCTATTTTTGCTCAAAAGAAGGAAATTTAGTACTCAGCTCTTGGGTGGCCTCTTGAATAGTAAGAGCTTTGCTGCCAGGTAGTGGACCAAGCTCCTCACATTTTCAGGAGAAACTTCATTTATTTGGTTAGTTTTGAGAAAATGCTAGAAATACACACACAGACGTATATATTGTTTTGTTTGAATAAGTAAAACATTCAAATGTGCAACCTTGAGGGTTATCTCAATCAGTTGGTACCCCTGTTGCCAAGATATTGCCGGTAATCAGGCACACTATCCAGGTCCACAATTCGATTACCGTGGGTTAAGCACAATAAGTCTACACTGCATGTTTTACACTAGGTATCATCCTTAGAATGGGTGGAAGTGCACGGAAGTTTCCTGAAGATTTTTTCCAGGGAAAAAAAACAGTAAAACACGTAAATTTTCTTGGGTTCTCACAAAAGTCTTCTTGAAATACACACACAAACATATACATTGTTTTGTTTGAATGAGTAAAACCATTCAAACACGTAACCCTGAGGGTTATCTCAATCAGTTGGTACCACTGTTGCCAAGACATTGCCGGTAATCAGACACACTGTGCAGGTCCACGATTCGATCACCATCGAGTTAGGCACACCAAGTCTACACTGCATGTTTTACACTAGGTATCATCCTTAGAATGGGTGGAAGTGCACAGAAGTTTCCCGAAGATTTAATTCCAGGGAAAAAAAAACAGTAAAACACGTAAATTTTCTTGGATTCTCACCATAGTTGTCTTTTTGAAATATGCATCTTGTATTTTACTATTTACCTTAATTTTTCATTAAAAGAAAATAAAAAAGGAAAAAACCCTAGAGAGGACAAGAGCTTGTGTTGTGGTCCACTAGTCCTTTTTCCACATTTACTAGTTGTACCCTCTGATTAGCTAGCTCATGTTGTCCATTATTGGTCACACTTCCTACCACAGGACTTCAAAGAGCCCTTAAAGACTCAAACTGAGCCCAAGGACAAAATCATTTGAACCAAATTCATAGTAACTTGATATCTAGTGAACAACCTCCAAACAAAGTTATCATAACTGGACCGATCAACCCCAAAAATATGAAAGAAAAAAAAAATGGACCCAATCGACCAGAAAAACACATAAAATATTCAAATTTTGAGAAAAAAACACATATTCACATGCATCCACATTAATCGAAGCCATTATACACATATATGCAGAGTTTTTCATATATATAGCAAAGGTGAAAGGTGCATATAGCAAAGGTGCATATAACCAAAATTACATCAACAGGACAGCTCTAAATGGCCTCTAGAGTCCAAAAATATCATGCTACAACAAATAACTACATATCATCAAAATCATTGCCCATATTGAGATCCTCATCATCAATACCACCATCTAAGCTTTAAAATAAGATAGACAAAAGCTTAACATGCCAAATCAGTGATTTTGCTCAAGTGAAAAGAACATTTTTACTAGGGTCATGACAAAGGACTTCAAAAATCAATGCCACAAACATCGATTTACATAGAAGGACTGGTACTATTGATTAAATGCTAGTTCCATACCCTAATACATGACAAAATCCAATGGAAACAATACAATCATGCCAATCCTAAAATCCTGAAAACTTTTAAGTCTGTTGAATGTTGAATGGGATCTAAAAATCCAATGAGGTTGGAACCACTGTCAAACATTCTAAAACATTTAATGGTAATGTTAACATTATCCTTTATCTTTAATTTTCATCTTGTGACCCCTCTTTCAGTGGGGGTACCTATATCTATTGGAACATTCTTAAACATCATTGTAAGCCCAAGGTCACAAGTCAAAAGTGTTGCAAAATCAAGGGGGCCAGCACTTAGGGTGATTTCTCTTTACTTTGATAATTGTTTGTGAAGTTTATGTTGGCTTTCTGATTTCTTTATGTTCATCAAACAATTACCAAAACCATAAACAATGAAGATCACAAATAAACAATGAACACAGAATGTAGGCTCCAAGCCAGGACAAAACCCCTCCAAGGGGAAAACTCAGAAAATTATTTTCTTCTTATAGAATCATATCAAATGAGGAATCCAAGACCCAAACAACAAGATCAAGACCTTCAACAAGACCCAAGTCATCCCTCCACCCAAGCTCTTCCAGCAAGACAGAGTCAACTTAAGTCAACACCTTTCAAATCAGTTCCAGCAACAAAATTTCAGCCTGCAACTTCAGAATTTTGGCCCTGCAGAGAGACTGTAACTTCAGCCCTGCAACTGCTTCAAGAAATTCGCACCTGCGAAGAGAATAGAGCAAATTCTATGGCAAAAAACTCGATTTTCTTTCCTTCTTTCTCTCTCTTGCTTCCAACTCCCTTTCTTCTTGAATTTCGCACTTCTTTTCTAGGAGATCGAACTTGCTTGAGTGATGATTCCAATGAGGTCGAACTGTTTCTATATATGCACATCCAGGAGGTCGAATTACTCTTTTCCAGGCCAACTTAAGGAGGCAGGGCTGACTTGGTCTTGGAGACACAAAAATTACATTTTTGACTCATAATTTTTTTTTTCAATTTTCTCTTCAAAGTCACAATGGGACTTGACTCTAGGACAATAAATTGACTTATGACAAATATTATTTTGACTTAATAAACCCTAGAAGCATGAAGAACATGCTTGACCTTGTTGACCAAATAATTTGAGCATGAAACCCATGATTGAAAATAATATTTATTTTTCCTCTTTTTGATATTTTACATAAAATATACAATAATATAAGTACAATAGCAATTATGAAGACTGAACCTAGTTACATATTCTAACGCTCCCTCTTAACTAAGGAGGTATTCATAATCACATAATAGGTAAATGGATATACTCTCAAACTGAAATGTTCTCAGAAGAAGAGACAGATTGGTAAGCCATCTTTTAAGCATCGACATCATGACCAGCATTGTCAAATATCAACATAATGAGATCATTTGACTAACAAGCTCTAACTCTCCACAAGATTGGAACACAATGCTCGGAGGCACACATATATACAGATACCACAACCTCTCAAGGCACATACCCCATACAGATGTTCACAAGGAATGTCCTTCTAAGACTTATTCTTATCTTAGATTCCCAATCCTCAAAGAATATCGTCCTCTTTGACCACTCTTATCTTGGATACCCTGTTAGATCCTCAAAGAGTGTCGGTCCACGAAACTAGTTCCTAGATTGGATTTTCAATCATTAAGGAGTACCAATCTCAGATGCTTAGCTAATCCTTCATTCCCCATTCTCCCTTCATGGCCTTCACTAAATGTAAGGTTGTTAGTCCTGGCCTAGTGCATGACACACGAAGAAGAGAATATAAATGTCCAACATCACTCCTCAACCGAGGAGTTCTATGCTCCTTATAAAGGAGATTTCTTGCTCCCTCTTAATCAAGGAGATTTCATCACAATTATATGCTTCGTTCCTTGTTTCTTTCATCGGTTACTTGTTCTTCCGTGTAGATCATAGTAGTAGCTGCAAGGGCTCCTTTCTCTTATCTTTATATGTGAGCTTCGACCTTCCTGGATGTTTGTGGAGCCAAACTCTTTTTCAATCTTTCTTTGAAACAAAGTTCCTGCCATCAGCCTTTTACATCACTTTCCATCAATCATTATATTCATCACCAATAGTATTTTGCCAAACCAATCAATGTAGAGTTAATCATTGCTTCCTTTGCCGATCAGAAAGTGAATATCATTGGATTCAACATGCTATCTTGTGACTTGCTACCTTTTCGGCTATTCATGGTGTGCATATTTTGGTCTTCGATATTTGTTAAGCCACAAATCAATGTTGTCTACTCAATCCATGTAATTGGAATTGAGCTTAAGCCAAACAAATGTAGAGATATTATTTCAATTGTTATCCTCTCAATCTGAGCTTCTGCAATATGCGTACCAATTAGTTACCTAGTAATGATAGCCTTCAAGATGTCATGTTCTGCTAGTAGCTCCCTCTGAGATCAACATCCCCTTGTATGGTTTATACAAGAACCCTTCTTCATGCTTTCTGCCTTCCAAGTGTTGATTGTTGTATTTGTGGAGTGAATTAATCAACAAGCTTCAAAATCATGTTTAGTAGAGTTTATGCAACTCCCTCTGAAGTTGTTCTTCTTCTTACAATCTTCAAGAGACCAAATCGGATGTAGATCAATGTCATGCTTCAGGAGACCATATTGGATTATCCAACTTCATCGTAAGTTTTGCCCATGCTTTCCAAAGGAAGAGTTCTTTCTTATCCAATCAAAACATACCAACATTCATATATCATGCTTTCTATGCATATGGAAGAGATCTTTCATATTCATTATACTTCTCTGTGCAATTGAACAGAAGAGTTCTGTCCAATCTTATTTAAATATATCATGCTTGTGTTTCAAGCATATTTCTGCTACAATCTCTTCCTGCAATATTACTTAAGACACGAATTCTACTTCTTAATGAGAATCTCTTATACATACCTCTTCCATCATGCTTGCCATCTAGTATTCCTTTATGAGTTGCATTTCTTCTTGAGGATGATATGTAGACTGGTGTTCAAGATGAGATTTCTTCTTTAAGATGAGAAGTTCTCAAATATATCCTCATGCTGCAATTTTATTTCTGCAAGCTTCTTTGAAGCTAGCTTCCATGATTTTAGTAGATAATGTATCTTGTCATGTTACAAAGATTCTTTCACATAGTGAAGAACCTTTATAATCACTATCAAGGATCCTTGTGATCCTCTCTAGCTAGTTGACTGCTTCTATGATGATGTGAGTACCAAATAGTAACTACATGAAAGGTGGAATGCTGAATGGTCCAAAATCTTCTATCTTCTTCTATCTTTGCTTGATGACTTCTATCAATGAGATGCAACTGATGGTGTAAACTCTAGTTCTTTCAATGCTATATGTTTCTTTCCATGATTCCATGCTTCAAAAACAGCCTTCTTCTACCAATGTAATTGTACATGCTACTAGCACTGTCATCTACTAACGGAAAGGAAAACATATTGTAAACAGACCTAATAGTAAAAGGAATCTTTTAATAGTATAGATCCTTGGTGTCTTCATTCTTCAGATTCTTCTCTGGTTCTTCATTTTCTTCAGTTGTATTTGCTCCACTTCTTTCCTTTCTCTTATTGTTCTTCTTGTTTTTCGGGTCTTTGGGACAATCTCTTTTAAAATGTCCATATTCATTGCATCGAAAGCATTGCACTTTGGACATGTCTAGATTTCTTTGTAGCTGATTGGTGTTCCTTTGACAAGGCTCAAACTTTTCAAACTTCCCTTTCTTCTTCTTTACTTTAGCAGCAAAAGCTTGGGACCTTTCATTTGGTTCAATGTCATCTTTTGCCTTTATTCTTGTTTCTTCTATCATACATAAGGACCATATCTCATCAAAATTTGGACTGTCCTTCTTTGAGTAGATGCTTGTCACAAAGCTACTCCATTTGAGAGGTAGTGCATTGAGTATACACATTATCAATTCAGAATCAGTCGCAATTTCTCCAAGCCCTTGTAATTGAGCATCCCCTGATCTCATAGTATGGGGAACACCTAAAAATGAGGTGCATTTCCATCTCCGACTCCTAAACGTGGCACACCTGACAGATCTTACCAAATCATGGCATATGGTGATCTATCTCTATTCAGATTGATGAGAGCAAACCCAATGTTATCCCAAAGGGATCCTGAGTGGGTGTCGTTGTCATCCAAAGTGTAAACCTAAGGGGCAACGCTCAAAGTATGGGTTGTGCTGGGTCCCTATAATACTAGTGATTACCCCATTACTATTGTAGTTGTAGCCCTTATTAATATTGTTGTGCCCCTATTGTCCCCATATTGTTATTACTATGCCCCATAGAATCCCTCTATTGTTATTTTTGTGGCTTTATATTATTATTGTTAGGTCGGCTGGGTTATATTGTGGACTCCTTAGAACTCCTATATATAGAAAGGAGGTTTTTGTCATTTGAATCATCCAAGAATTGGTTCATTTATGTAATGTTAAAGGAGGTTTCCCCTCGAAGAGGCTGAATTCTAAGGCGTTTGATCTATCTTTTCTATCTTTTCTTGAGCTGGTTTCATAACATTTGGTATCAGAGCTTTGGATTCTAGGGTTTCGTTGCTCCAAACAGGTCATCGTGGCATTTTCGCTATAACCTTTTTCTGCGACGTTTCAGAAGCTAAAAAAAAAAAACCCATTTGAGACGACATCGCACTGAATCTCAGGTCCGAATTGCAGAGCTTTTCGCGCTATATTTTCGGAGATATGAACTGAAGAATTTGGTCCTTTTGCAGAATCCTAAATTATATTCAAAACAAGTGACCTAGGGAAAATCGTCATAACTTTCTCTCTGAGCATCAAACTGAAATTTCGTAAAAAGGTACAGAAAGAGGACGGACTGTAGTTGCTTGTATATATTTTTCAGAGTGAAAGGTCAAAATAGGGACACGTGGCATGTCGTACAAGTTCTCTCTACTGAATTAGTCTATAATGAGGTCACTGTGGAGATTTGGCATAACTCTTCATTGGAGAATCCAATTGGAGTCAGACTTGTGGCATTGGAAAGAGGACACAGAGGGCTACCGCAGGTTGCAATCTCAGAACTGGATGATCGGAAATTACAGAGATACATCAGAGGCAATATCGAGCTCCTACAAAGTGAAAAAATGTGTGTATATTTTTTTAAATGTTTGCTTGAGCTTGGTTTGAAAAATTATTTTGAAGGAATTCAAAGGGCATAGTGAAGCATTATTATCAGTAATTGATGCCCCAAAAAAAGAAAATGGAAACACCTAGTAGGCGACCTGAAAGGTCTAGCATGACTCATGAAGAAGAGGAAGAAATGCAACATGATATATCAAAATTACGAGACCAAGTGCAACAAGTGTCACTTGCACAAAAAGGAACAGAATCTAAGATGGATTGTTTAAAGAAAGGTTTAGAAGCTAAGATGAATGACGTGGAAGCTAAGATGGATGATTTGAAGATAGATTTGAAAACAGAGATGGAAGAATTGAAGA